>JACEVL010000148.1:665000-967500 GCA_020284085.1 Aporrectodea caliginosa | reverse complement strand
TAATTATTTTAGTAAATCATTTGAAGTTGTTGGAGTGAGAGCGGAAATGACAGCGTTGATTGATCCTGATTGCTAACTTAATTGAACTTAAAATGTTGTAGTTAAGTGCATCGCAGGACAAATACCAAATCCATCTCAAAGAATCTACAGAGAAACTGCAGACAAAATAAAAAGCGTCGTTCGGCGATTGCACTAATCGACCTATATTGGACTACCTTCGTGGAATTGGAATTTTAAGTCTTCAAATTTAGCATTACACATTTGTTATAATATTATGTATACTTCGCGATACACTTAAAACTTTCTATAATAAATCGGTGAAATCGCTGTTTTGATGATCGCTATTTTATGCAGTCGCTGTTTTGTGCATCGCTATTTTGTGATCGCGGTTTTGACGATCGCTGTTTTGTGATCGCGGTTTTGAATGTAAACCATCAAATAGACCTACAGTTGTATCGTATATTGTACTGCATAACTTACCAGGTATGTGAGGTAGGAGAACTTTGGGAGATTCTGTGTGACAACAAACTTGTAGGAGAACGTGCTGACAACTGGAATGAGCGTCAACTGAATGCGACTGGTGGCCGATGTTTCTGGAATGGAGAAAGTGGCGAAGGAGATTCCGCTTATGACGCACTAAAGAGAATTTCATAACAACGAAATTAAACGAATACTCAGTCTGATGCTCTGATAGTTATCACACTAATTAGGTGGTAGATGATGCATAAGAAGAAGCAAAAGAAGAAGCAGAAGAAGAAGAAGTAGAAAAAGAAGAAGAAGAAGAAGATGATGATGATGATGAAGAAGAAGATGATGATGATGAAGAAGAAGAAGAAGAAGAAGAAGAAGAAGAAGATGATGATGAAGAAGAAGAAGATGATGATGAAGAAGAAGAAGAAGAAGAAGAAGAAGAAGAAGAAGAAGAAGAAGAAGAAGAAGAAGAAGAAGAAGAGGAAGACGAAGAAGAAGACGAAGACGAAGATAATGACGATGATGATGATGATGAAGAAGAAGAAGAAGAATAAGAAGAAGAAAATGTGAAGATAGTAATAAATATGTCCATGGTTAGAATTTGCAGATATAACCACTAGATAAGGAAGAAATTGAAGAAATTGAGGACTTTGAATAATTTGGGAAATTTGAAGAATTTCACAAATTATTATTATTTACGGAATTTGAAAAGTTGAAGAATTTGTGATAATCGAAAATATAGAGAAATTTGAAGAATTTTAGGAATTCCAAGATCTTGAGTAATCCGAAGTCGGAAGAAGGAATCTGTTAATCGACTACTGCCTCCATATGGATATGTTTACCAATATGAGAAAGATATTCCAGATGAAGAACGATGGTCTTCTCGATACCCTACAGGCGGCTGTCAGCAAAGGATGCTTCCTCCTACTGCTGCAGCAACTGGTCCTGCTGCTGCGGAAACCTTCGATTGTCGTTCCTTTCCACGTTCCCACGCCGGAGTGGAGTTTCCACTCCCTCTGGTCGACAAACATTGCCTTCCTCACTGAACTTCTACCCTGAGGGTCTTCGATCAAATCCAACTCAGTCTCACTTCGCTCCGAGCTTAAAACCACCTGCAAAGTCTACAAGAGAACAAAAACGCCAGGGATAGGCCTATTATATAGATATTTCCATGAATGACGTAAATTTACACAATTAAGTCTATGTATCTGGCAAATATAAAGCGCAAGCAGATACTTTTACAGGAGGGGCAAAACACAATGGTCACGGTTACATTTATAGCAAGAGCTTGCAAAATGCAAAACAGAAAATTATGAACATGGGTAGGCCTATTTACATAGAGATTTTTAAAATGTTAAATTTAAAACAATATCCAAATAAATTTTATTGCATATTGTTTTAAATTAGTGCTTCAGTGTGCAGAAATTTATTAAAAACCAAAACTAGTAATTAAAAAATAAAGGTATCAAATTTCCAGGGGGAGGCAAGTGCCCCATCTAGCTCCTATGTGCGGACGCCGCCCATGCTTATATTATGCATATATATATATATTATGTACATAAACTTCATGTAGATACTAGATAGCATACTAAATAAAATATACACATAACCAGTCAATGGAAATGTCTGAAAGCGCCGCTGAATGACTTTACGATTGTTTATTACCTTCAAACTAGCAATAACGAAAGCAAATAACAGTAATCAGAATAGCAATAACATTGCGCAGTATATTGACCTATACAGGCCATTCAGAGGTTCTAAATGAGCCATATAAATAAGAAGATTGGCCTACATACATACACACATGCATGAATGTATGCAGGCATTCATACATACACATATACACATACATATGGAGAAACAAACGCACTTACATGCTCACATACATATACATACAAACAAACATACATACATTCATACATACGAATGCATACATACATTCATTCATGCGTACATACATACATGAGTGCAAGAGAGAGGATGAACAATGAACCTGGGTATCGAGTGGAAATCGGTGGAGATCCGTGGAAATCCAGAACTGTCCGGTGATTCGTCGATTCTCACAGACTGTTGCCAGGAAGCCAGTGTCTTCGTTGCCAAATGCAACGCTGTACCAGACCTGCTGTTGAGTCTCTCGAGTGGCATTCTGCACCGTTAAGTTCGGCTTCCATTCAATCTCAGACTCCTCGATGCTACTCCCTGTCTACAATAATCCTATTCCATTAGCAATTCTCAGTACAGAAATGAGAATTTACTGAGAATCGGAATCGTATTCGTTAAGCTCGAAATTTCTAAAGTGACACACACACACATGTATTAATTATTTTTAAAAGCTGAGAGCAGGCTGTGAACTTATTCAACTCCCAGGAGTTGCCCAGAGATTCTGGTGGCAGTTTGTGATCCAGCTGCCAGAGGGAAAGAAATGAGAGTAGAAAGAGGAAATGTCTGTCAGAAGAACAATTGTACATCTTACGAGTTTATTAGCAGACGCAAACACAAATAATCATTTATATAAATTATGAAGAGTGATACAAATAGTCACACACACACACACACACACACACACACACACACACACACACACACACACACACACACACACACACACACACATGTATTAATTATGAAGAAAGGACATGTGGAAGGTTACTAGGCAACCTCTTCCAGGCTGATCACGGCAAGGCTTCAAGGTTGCATTGTTCAAGGTCAGCCGGTGCTTTGCTCAAACAATTACGCGCTGCAACGATTACAGTTACGGTGGTCACGCAAAAGGTGTATATTGGCCTTATAAAGTGTGTCACGGTGCTTTGCTTAGGTCTAAGCTAGGAATCATTATTTAGACGTTTCAGTAATCAGATGGAAGACGGGATTCATTGTCATTATTTTCATTAAGTTCATCGAGTTTTAATGTGCTATATACGCTCGTTCAGTAATCTAGATATTTCTTCTGACTTTTCCGCACAATAAAACTTAAAGGTGTTTGCTATAATACAGCTGGTTAGTGGATAACCTACTCACCAGTTTCTCTCTGTGTCCGTCGAGCAGCGGTTCGAGCCATTTGGATTGGATGAAGATGTCACCAGAGAACTTACCAGACAGCGTGTCGATTAACCCCACTTGCACGAACACAAATCTTGTTCGCACCGTCACCTGCATCATAAGAAAGACTTTTATCAATGCCTGAACATTTCACTCTACTAGAATAATTCTACAATTATTGTACTCATAGGAGTGAAAATGTTAACAGTTGAGCTTATATGTAGCATGAAAAGCCTTCGATACTGTTGATCATTATTAAGTTGTATAAATCAGTGTTCGAGATGTCTGATTTCGCTGGCTTCAAGTTGGTAATCTGTCGTTTTAGCGTTCTAAATTATTCGCCCATTGTAGCATTATTATTTTTCGTCAATACAACTACTACTTTGGGAAGAATCCTTTTCATCAATCCAACTTGTATTGTACCAGCGCTAAAACCCATACAGTGGCGAATAATAATATTTAGAACGCTTAAACGATATATTACCTTAAAGTTATCGTTGAGGAGTTTGCACGTAATTCTGCTTTTAATAATTAGTTGGATTCAACACGGATATAACCTGTTGTTTCTTCCTTCTAATAATCATCGATCTAACTCATCTTGATTACTTCATTTCATTATTTCATCTAATACGCTTTTTGGTGATACTAACGTTTTTAATGCTTTAATCGATCTTGTGGGCGCTCTCCAGAGTGAAGAGTTTCACGAGGCAGTGTGACAAATTTATTGCCCTCACTGGTGTTTCTTTAATCGACCGCTTTATATTGCAAATTCAGAATTTATATGGCGCCATACAAAGAAGGCTCAGTAGCTTTCCCAGCCTTTGATCGTCTCCAACGATTAACACTTGAGTGGCTGCTGGCCGACCATAAGCCCACTTCATCCGTATGTAGGGCCTATTCTGCGACATGAAGAGTTACACACGTGTTGCATATAATACATAGTATATACAGTATAGAGAGAGAGGCACTATATATCCAACATTCACTTTATAAAAATACATATACAAATATGCATTATGTATATACACAGTCGCACACACACATATACACATATACAGATATACATATATATACATATATACATGTGCTATGGTTTCAGTGAACATTTGTATATCAAGGCCTATTTTTGCATACATAATTTATGTAATGTATGAGTACATATTCATGCAAAGTATAATTATTATATTAATTTGCACCTATGACGACCAATGCACCAAAACATTGCCCATAGGAGGCAACTAGACTGCTACAATAGCTATTCAATAATCGTCGAGAGGAGACAGCGTGTCACCCGTTGAGGAGACGGTGCCAGTCGCTGAAGCCTTTGTTCTTCAATTTTACCTGTTTGAATGTCTGTCGCGAAAATCATCAGCTATTACAATACGACGCTTTGCTATGACTGTTGTCCATTCGTAGCGTCACTCTGCTGACGTATGCGGTATACCGTATAATGGCCTCTGCGTTGAAAATAAAGACTCGCCAAGAGGCCATTGTCTCACTGCATGCATGCATGTTGCTAACTCTCTAGGGTAACCGGTTGCCTAGATATGTATGTATGTATGTATGAGCACTTGTTATAGCGCCCCTTCAAGATTTATACTCAGAGGCGCTCCCGACTACAGCGCGGACACTGAATCGGAGTTTCACGCCGAAGCGCATGAGCAATTGCGAGTGAAGGATTTGCCCAGGGTCCCTACGCGGCGGCTTGAGGTGGATTCGAACCCGCAACCCTCCGGCTGCAAGGCACCGAACATACCCCTACACCACCGCGCCCCACGTTTGCTTGCCATATAACAGCGAGAGTGCGAGTTCGAACCTCCTCTAAGATAATTACTGTGTAGGTGCTTTGAGCCAATTCCCTCTGACGATTGCTCAGCACCATTTGATTTGATACTTAATCATTAGATAGTGGGGCTTAATAAATGTGTAATCATAATAATAATTTATAATCTAGGGTCAGATTTTTAAAGGAAAGGAAAGTTTCCCAGCCACCGCGGACAGGGGTAAGATTGGGAGTTTGTTCCTGTAATGGGTCCTACTTCACATGATCTCTAGAGTTTGATCATATATATATACTCACGTTAGGCCTACTCGGTTATGGGCAACATTTGATTATCAAAATCTCAACCGATTTAAACAATTGTTTCAGTTATTATACGATTTTAACCTATTTGTCGCCCTTTCGATTGGCGCCCTTTTGTTTGCGCGCCCTTTTGATCAGCGCCCTTTTAACCAGGCGCTCTTTTTAGCGGCGCCTTTTTGAATGTGCCCTTTTGATGGTCGCCCTTTTGATAGGATACCGGTTATGGGCTAGGTGCATTCCATGCTTCTGCCCCAAGGAATGTAGGCCTAATGTAGGCCTAATCGTCTGACACTCTGTCGCCGTAGCTCAAATTCACTTCCTTCAAAAAGGGGCTCAAGACTCACTATTTCTCCTTAGCTTTCAAGCACATAGATATCTAACCGTATCTTCTCCTCCATGGCGGTTGACTATGCGCGTCTCAGATTCACATTTTCCATGTTACCGTGAACGCTTTATAAATATAATTAAGCCAAATGCATTGTTTCTTAGAACCTGAGGGATTCTTTCTACCACTGGCGTTAAAATAATAATAATAGACTTCATTTATAATAACAATTAACCCATTTAATCAAGCAACCTGTTAAGCGTAGACTTGATGTGATGCACGGCTTCCTTACCTTTTCATTCCTTAAGAGCATTCTAGTTCCACTCAGTGAAATCGCCACTCTCTTCACCGGAAGAAGAGAGGAACTTCCGGTCTCAGTTGGTGCAAGTATTTCTTCGATTGAAACAGGTTTCATCTTTCCATTTCCACCACCTCCTTCCTTCTCCCTTTCCCTTCTCTTCCGGATGTCGATAAGCTTCAGCTGTTTGTTTATGGTCAGTCGAAGTGACCTCAGCGAATCCTCATACTCTGCCTCATCCTCCCTCTCGTACAGCTTCTCATTTTCCTGCACTTTAACACAGTTAAAAATACGAAACGCCGTTTCCTCCATAAATCTTAACGCCGAAATGAATTTTGATGCAATTCAAACAGAGCTATCCTGCATCGATCCCGGTCCAACCACGAAACTGACGCACCATCAATGGATGCTGCTTTTAATACTTCAATCACCTGCAACCGTCGGCAATGTTTGGACTGCTGTCCCGACTGAGCCATACTACGTCCATCTTCAAGCAGCATTAGCAACTTCAACAGCAGCATTACGGCCTGTTAACAACACCGTCGAGACACCGGCAGAGTACTGAAAAGCAGCTACATAAGCATTGTTCATTTACTAGGCGTACATACAGTTTTTGCGATTCCATGTTGCTCGATTGTTCGCCCTAACGTTTCATCTGAATGCTGCTTCAACGTTTCTTCTACGTGGGCGAGTAAATACCTTTAATCGTAATCGTAAACGTTGCATTTGTTCAGCGCCAGAGCTGTGGGGATTAGTTACCCAGGCCTTTTGTGTAGCGCATTTATTAGCAGGACAAGAGGAAGACGCAGACAGACTCTGATGGATGGATACAGCAAGATTAAAGAAGAAACTCAGCACCGAGAGGAATGGCGTCATCGAAAGTCTCAGAGAACCCGAGAAAGACCTCACAAAAGCGCAGCCAAAGCTAACCCTAATGTAATTGTAATTGTAATAGAACATTTATATAGCGCCGCTCAGAAATCAGCAGCGCTCTCGACCTGCTTCAGTACGTGCCAGCGTCAGGGAACAGGAAAGTCTTAAGGCGTCTAATGATGCCAAAGTCATTAAGAAGTAGTTAATTATTCGGCAAGCAAGAAAACTGCTCAGATAACGAGAAAAGTCGCCAGTGATGGAGTTCGCACACACGCAGAAAACAGACGATATAATAGTTCATTCATAAGCGAGATGTCGGCTCCACTTGCATCCCCACCCAGCTATAATGAGTACATTGACCGCACACTGTCATCACTGTCATTGGGGTGATCAGACGTAGAGGGAGAGAACTAGCTAATCGCCCTCATATGCCGAGCAGCTGAGGTTAAAACATTAAGTCGTTAGCACGTTCATTCATTCATTCATTCATTTCGGGAATTTATATAGCGCCCCTCCAAGAAGCCTACTCAGAGGCGCTCCCAGCCCAACCACGGTGATACAATTAAGTCTTAAGGAGCCTGTAGAACGTAAATGAATTATCCCTATGTAACAGGCGTATCTCCAACGGGAGACCATTCCAGATAGAAGTACCTACAACTGAGAAAGCACGACGCTGACAGGCCGAGGTTCCAGCACGAGAGACCAAAAGCTACCCGCTAGAAGCAGAGCGAAGGGCTCTGCGAGCCAGCACATCAGATACAGGACAACAGTTATAATCGTGGAGTCCTCTCATGAAAGCCTAAGAAACTTGTCTTATTTCTTCTTCTTCTGCTTCTTATTCCTGTTCGCCCTCTTCGCAGTCTTCATTTCATGGTTGTTCGTAATCGCATTCTTCTTCGCATTTTTCGCATTGTTTCTCTTCTTTTGCCAGTGTCGAGTCTATCCTCGCATTTGCTACCCAGTCTAACATTGATGTTTTACGCAAAATGCTCTTATTTGGGAAAATCGCATTAAGATAATTTAAGACAAAGAAAAGCTTTTAGTTTTTTAGAGTTCATGGCTACGTAATTAGGTAGTTTTAGCAGGTTGATGTTGAAACCCGGTTTTAGGCCTACCAATCAATTTATAGTTTTATCTTATAAAATTAAAGTTTTAATTTAAAAAAATTATGCGTCAGAAGTTATCGGGAGTTCAAAATTGAAAAACAAAACAAGAAACAGACATTAGGCCTAGTATCAAAAAGCCAAAAGGATGTCTTTCCAACTATTTCAACAAAACGGAAACTAGTTTTATAGCTGTTAATGTTAGAGCCCAGTCATAAGCTAGTAATTTGTTTGTAATATACTAATATTGCAGGTAGGCTATTTGCTTAATTTAAAGTGCTCTCAGCTTTATGATGTTTTATAATATATTTTCGTTTATTCAACAATCCGGTTGACAAACCGCAACCGGTTACAGTGTACAATTATGCAATTCACAAATCTTTAACTACTAACAGAACAGACAGCCTGCAAACACAAAGCATATCCGCCCAACGGGGGCTCGAACTCGGTACCTCTCGGTCTCTTTGCCAGATGTTATCCAATGCGCCACGGGCCCCCCGTTTTGATAAACTTAAACCTGATGGAGAAAAACTATAAACAGAAAAAGATTTCTGATTACTTCAACGAATAATTTTTTAAATAATGTTTTTTCTTTTTCGGTAATTCGAATTTTTCGGTAATTCGAAGTGTTTTTGCTTTTGACCGTTCCCCAAAAACTTCAAATTATGCATGTTGAGTGCACTTATTAAAAAATAATACATAACTCAGTTTAACTTAATGTTCTTGCTGGTATATCATTGGGTTGTGACGTGGGGTGGACCGTGAAGTGCGGATCAATGGGCGCCAAAGTTATGCTTTGCCTGGGGCGCCATTTGGGCTAGGGCCGACCCTGACGACAATCTCATCCACCACTCGTACTCTGGAAGTGCAAGTCCCAAGCTTCGATAAAAGAGGAGGGCGACTCTAATTATCTATGTTAGGACACAACTAACCTCTCCGGAAATGAATCCTGGACTTCCTGATCGTGTCATTCACCCCGCATACCCTTCTAATTATTTAGCTCCTGCGTGGCATGATATTTTAGCGATCTATGGGCGCCTAATTCCCTTGGGGGTTCGTTCGTCAAAAATGCAAAAATAAATGATCCACCGACCAGCAATGTATCACATCAATGATCAAACGTATACGCGAGATGAGCAGCGGCAACGATCGCAAATGGGTGAGGGAGAGGCGGACGATGATTTCGGTTGTCCCTCTATTGTTCTTCAGTCCATTGTCTAACGACGAGTCTTCATTGACGACCCCATATCAACCGTGCCTTGCCCGACGTAACCAGGCGTCATTGGTGGTGCTACCTGTTCCGAGTCCTCTGTCGTCATGGTTACGACGGGTGGGCAGGAGGGAGGGAGGGCATTGATGCGCTCCACGGATCGAAGATCACGCCGCCAAAGCGCCGTCGAACTGCGTCCACTAGAAGCGCATCTGAAACATTTAATGTAGGCATGCGTGCATACATATAAATTCTGTTCAATGGTTTTGCTAAGTCTCTCCTACAGTTTCAAGCGTGATTAATTATTCGTATTTTTGTTCGTATGGATTAGTAGCTATTTGTTAAATATAAAAAGTGGAAGCCAGCTACCACACTCGTCCCAATCCTATCCAAAACCCAGAACGGAAAATAAAGCGTTTGCTGATCCTGGTCCATATACTAAATGTTAAATGTGGATTCGAAACCATTGCTGAATATAATTTGAATCCATTGCAACTGTCCCAATGTCTAGGATATGACTGAGGTTATAGAAGCACCATCATCATCATCAGCAGCAGCATTAGCATTATCAGCGTCATCATAATCATCATCATTATAATAGTTATCATAATCATCATTATAATAGTTATCATCATCGTCATCATCATCATCATAATCATAATCATCATGATCATCATCATCATCATCATCATCACCATCATCATCATCATCATCATCACCATCATCATCATCATCATCATCATCATCATCATCATCATCATCATCATCATCATAACCTGTGGCATTCTCCGTTCTGTAACCTCGCCACTCCACGACATGCAGCCTCTCTCTATTAAGAGCCCGTCTCCAACCGTGTACACTGTACAGCCCATCGTTGAGTGGGCGCAAATCCGCTTCCAGCGTTCTTGTCCAATTGCTTCGAGGGTGTCCAACAGGCCTCGTCCATTTACCCTAAGGGCCAGAAGTGATTGCTCGCAAGGCCCTGGCATGGTCGTCGCCACCTTCGCAGCGCCTCAACAGCGAGAGTATCATCGCTTGAACCGTGGAGAGGGCGTCGTGTGGTTCAATTAAGCGAGGCTTTTAAGAATTGATTCAATGTCATTAGCAATATTATTGTCTCTACGTAGCTAACTGTGAAAGCTAGATAGCTGCGAAATCGCAATAAAAATCAGAATCCACTGGAAAAACAAGGTCGTAAGCTGATTGACTAACTTATTAACTAACTAACCAATACCTTTATCTATAATCTAGAACGAGCTGCATTTAGTTTCAAAGAGATCCTGCTCTGTTTCCAGCCTGAGCGATCATTCAGTTGATACGCTTGTTGCAACATGCTCTAAATCAACAACGAATAAACAAGTTACGCTTGACTGAACACGCACAAATAAAACGAGGTCACTAATAATTAATTTAGTCGTTATTACTGCCACCAGCATGCCTCTTTAATTTACTAAGCAGCCTATTTAGGCACAAACTAATAAAACTAACTATGGCCCACGCGTGACAACGAGACAGCACCATAAAGCGCTCGTGAATAAGCTGGTGCCCCGCGCTTAGCTTTCAAGTGGCGCTTTATAAATTTGGAGTTTACAATTATGAAAGATAAGTACATGGAAAATACCAGTCAGAAGACTGCAAGGATGGCAACAGACAACTGCATGAGCATTGGACAACAGTGAGACAACTGTGAGGATGACATTGAGTGTGGCTAGGCTGGTCAACGAGGAATAACATTAGGCAACATGACGTTCGTGACACAAGCACATGTGGTAAACATGCCACCTCAGACTGTGAATCCCAAACTCTGGGGCACAATGGATGTAATGTAATGTAAATGAACATTTATATAGCGCCTCTTCACGATATCTACTCAGAGGCGCTCTCTCTGCGCTAGCCTATATTATGATGTTAAATGTCATTACTAAAGAATAAATATATTACATCATGTAACGTGGATGTTGACATATGCCTGCTCGAAGCTCTGGCAGTTTTCCGACGTATGCAAGAAGTCTTTGTAGTTGTCGAAAGCATCGTTTTGAGAGTTCCATAAAAGTGGCAATATAATTTTTCAGGTAAGTACTTTGCCGAAGGAAGGTAGTAAACAAATAATATCGCTTCCTGTTTGTTGTTCGTTTTTGGATTGGCGCCACGCTTCCATTGAGCCCGATCAAATTCACTTTGTAGAAATTATTACCTGCCTCGGTTTTCGAGCGCTGTAGTGTAGGAATCGATTGTAGATCAAAGGGAATCGCTACATGCCGCGGCACCTGCCGTAGTGTGGCCACGTGTAACCGCTTTTATGGCTGTGGTATAATTTTTTATTGCCGTTTCTATGGCTGGTCTGTTGTTGTTATCGTGGGCTAATTGTCCTTGCCTCCCATGCAGCCATTGAACGTATAGTCGTCATAGCCGGGCCGTCCATATGCATCGGGCAGAAAGCGCTTCTGCTACTGCCAGCCTCACGAGACTCGCGCACGCATTGATACACGGACTGGCTCACGTCTGCAAGCGAAGTTCCTTAGCTAATCGCTGCGGAATCGTTTGGTCAACGGTGGAATGATGTAGCTACGACCTGCTTTGATTCGTCATATATTGGTATCGTGAATGAAACGTCGCGTGAGGCGTAGAGCTGTTTTCTTTTATAAAACCAGTAGGCACTTTCCGCGTTTACCTTTAGGAACATAAAGTGATTTCTAAAAAAGCATCGAGAATAAGTCCATACGTTTTTGGACTAACTACATACCAGTCGTCATCTGTGCAACGCTGACAGTGCTGTTTGTTTTGGACTCCAGCCTTTATTTGAAGAATTTACTGAAACAAACGATCTCGAGCCTTTATTTGAAGAATTTGTTGAATAAACGATTTCGATTTCGAATAACAAGTTCTTTAGGCTATGAGCGTTTAAACTGAATGTAGCGATGGCAGCAACAGACGTAAGTATAGAACTGCATTTTACCTCTATATTCGTCCATTAAACTGTTTCTATATTAGGCCTCTAAGGTGTTAAGTACTTGCTGTAAAATCAAACGTAACAGAGTGGATTGCAACGGCTATACAACTCGTCAGTAATAGAAGAAGATATTTTTAAAGTTTAAATATGATTTCCGACTGTCTGTGACATTTCGAACCTATAGGATACTTTAAGTCCAATGATTTAATGACGACGACGACGAAGAGAGAACTGTATTCATAAATATATCTTCAGGCTCCTCTATCCATCACCTCCAAGACTTTCCACTCGAAACTAAAGTCTCTCCCCTTCAAGAACTCCTACCCCGACTCAACTGATCATCTACCTTCCAATTCTCGACCTAAACGACACCCAACTTAGCAGCTACTCTGACCCCTCTGATCCACTGGAAACCGGACTCGGACCTCCTTCGGGCTACTCTCTCGGACAGCCCTTCTGACTAGACGCAGCGCTCGTGAATAAGCTGGTACCCTGTGCTTGGCTTTCGAGTGGCGCTTTAGAAATTTGGAGATTACGATTACGATTCAGTGGTCTGACCCAATGGATGGAATTCCCTCTTCCTATAATTAATCGTAGGCCTATTCTGCTTTAGGATACGAATTTCACCATTTCTGCCCTAACTTCTTCCCCTACAAATGAAATGCCACATTTTTATCTGTATTTGGCTGTAGTGTTAAGCCATGAAATTTGACAAGGACAAGATTTATTTAGATTACCCACCAGTCTGTTCTGCACTGAATACAGTTTAGCAGGAGATTTTCTAAGCATCTGAGAAATCAATGACGCCAAGAAGGTTTGACCTGAGTTGCATAGGTACATGAATCGTGCTCTCTGCAAGCTTTGATTCAGCTCGGTACGTTTCTTAACTTCCTGCACGGAAGGATCTTTTCTGTGACAATACACAGTGCGACTATTATTGCGGTGATTGGTGCAATAAGACATTGGTTGCATGAAAGAGTACCATGTGCACTGAGAAGTCCAATGTTGTTTTGTTTCAACCGAAACAATTTCCATGCAGTGAAATTGCTGCCACAATAAATTAAGGACTATTTGTTTTTCATATCGTTGTCTGTTAGTTACTTTCACTGGCCCTGAAATTCAGAACACATGTGGCAAGTCCAATGAGACGCTCAATAGATATTTCCATTAAACTGCAGCTTCAGGTCTCAGTTCCCAGTATGGCCTAAAACTGTGTGTTTTCTGACACAAGGCATGCAGTTGGCATTGTCTGTAGTGTACAATGTGTAGCATTGAAGCATGAATTTTTAGAGATCGGCTCAAGGCAACTTCTTCATTCTAATACCTGAAAGTTTACTTACAAATTCAAGTACAGTTTGACAGGAAGAGCCAGAGTCGTTTTAAGGTCGTCGTAGGCCTCATAGGCGTAGCTACATTGAGGCACGAGGAGGCAGTTGCCTCCTCTTGCTTTTTTATATACTGGAACTCTTATTGACCAATGACCCCAATAACCAGGATTTTGCCAATGGTCTGTGAAGTTGCCTCCTATTGAATTTAAGTCTCGCTACGCTCCTGGTAGGCCTTATAGGCACTCTTGCATTCGTAGACCCCAACCAACTACCAGCTCTGCATTAAAGCTAAACGCATAGTTAGGCATTAACATTATTTATTGACGTCATGTTTAATCATGATTCACGAACACACCCAGTTTTAATTTTAAATCTCAATTTACTTTTTGTAATGTTGATGATTTAAATTTAATATCCTGAATATATCCACTAAAGGTCTAATGCAATATTCCGGTTTTTTCAAAATGTCGTTTTCAGACTTGCGTAGGCCCCAGAAAGGTTCGTAGGCCCTAGGCACAGTGCCTACTGTGCCTAGTGGATAATACGGCCCTATGAAGAGTGAGCAGTTGACAATTCTGAGTATTTTAGGCACAGGTTCTCAGATCAAGCAGAACTTTCGGCAGGCGGTTTAAAGCGAAACCTTATTTACAGGATTGGTTCATTTCTAATGTTGCTGGTTATCCTCTTGATATAATTACTAGGAAATTCTCGGAACGGTGTCTTGTACGAGCTGGCTTGCTCGGAATTCTTTTTATTGGGGTTATACTGGGTTGGTCTTCTATTTGGGGTGAATGTTCAGGTATGGATTGGCGAAACACTTAATCGTTTTTAAACTTAACTTAAACTATTATTGCTAATGAAACCTAGGCCTATATTGATTATTAGAGTTATAATTGACGATCACTAAATTTACAACTTATATTAAACTTCATAATAAGTCTTGGCATCCCTATTCTTAATTACCGGGTGTCTTTAATATTCTTTATTGTGTAATTGTCATTGTCTTTATATTTAATGCTTATTGCTTATTGTTTAATTAAATACTTAACAGTTGTCATGTCTTCTCTCCTGTGCGATATAGTTAATCTAGGAAGTAGTCCCCCAAGGCTCAATTTATTCCGTATTCCCGGAGTGATACGCCTAGATAGTCGAAGTCTTGATTATTATAATTAAGGCTTAGATGACAGTACTCTGCTGCTTGTTCGCAGACACGTCTTAAAAAGTCTTCACGCATTCACGCTCAGACAAACTGAGCATTCGTATTTTGTCGATCTATAGCACTTGAAGCCGACATCCATCGAAGCATTTAGACAGTACAAAAGGACAATCGCCCAGTCGATGTTATTTCTTCACCGTCAATGCAGTCTTAAAGAACTGTTCCAAATCGTTAAGTGCGTAGACGATTGATCGTCATTCACGCATTAACACAACACAATGTTGCATGCACTGCGCTGTTGCAAGCAAAAATACTGGAATGCATGTATAGCGCGTAGTTAGCATGTAGTTGGTTGAATTGGTTTATTGCATAGAACAGGTTTTATGTTACAATCATGTAACAGCAAGAACAGTGCAACAGGAGCCAAGAAACGCTAATAGCTTATAGGCCTACTAAGCTTGATCTCTCTTTCTTATTTTTATCCATCTAGTTTAACTTACGGAAATCTTGTTTGTTTGTTTGAGCCACAGGCTAAAAAGTCAAATCTTGCGACGACTAATTCGATCACTTACAATCATTCAATCGTCCTGAAACTTGGCAGATAGACTCGCCCTCGCAGACACTTCATTCTATAAAAATTTCAGCTCCCCAAAAAGGCTAGCTTATAGAATCGGGGACTCAACTTTTCGAATCGGGGAATCCCCTTTTCCGATACGCAGCGTTGTCATTGGCCGCAACAAAATGGGCGCGCTGCCTGATTAAACGCACGCTATGTCGTAAAATGAACGCGTACTATATATTTGTAGAGGTAACTGCTTCGTAAGACGCATTATAGGATACTAGATGGATATAGTAAAAACTTTGTTTTTACGGGCTGTATTTTATTCATAAATGTACTTGATACTTAATTAGGACTTAAATATGACTTAAATAATCGTAACAATAATAATAATAATAATAATAATAATAATAATAATAATAATAATAATAATAATAATAATAATAATAATAATAATAATAACAGCCGTACAGCACCACAGTAATACCAATGTCTATAATGACTTAATAATAAACTTAGTAAAAATTAGAAGATTGGTGAAGTAATGCTAACATATTAAATGCAAAGTATGGCATAGTTAAAGACAGGTAAACAGATATATTAACCAAAAAGCTACACATTTAATATAGTTGCTTGCACCAGATGCTCTGCGGTTTGGCTGCACACTCCTGAAGACATTTCTTATCATAACGGGCACGCTAGCAGAACCTGTGACGCGAAGAAGAGTATGGGTCATTGTCTAAAGACCTTAACCCTTTGGAGGTGAGGTGAAGCATTGTAACGTTTGAGGTGAGGTGGGGTCTGACATACCCCAATACATATAATTACTTGCAAGTCGCAATATCAACTACATAACATAAATTGTGAGATAAACTATAGTTATGTAACCAATTATCGACTAAACTGGTGATTTTCAGAAACAAATAACAGTTTTCAATCACAATTGATATGGCCAGGGTGGTGGCGCTCAAAATCAAAGTGGCCCTTTGCAATGGCATCTTCGTGGCCCTCGAAACATGTAACATTTGGGAACACGTGACATAATACCCGTAATAATGGATCAATTTTGCATCGATGCAACACTGTATGCAGTAATATCTTATAATCGCAAAATAATTTCGGCACTGTGCCGTTACTTTTTAAATTCATTAAAATCAATATGTATACGAAAAATTATAATTTCACTTTAATATACAAGAAATAAAAAAATGGCGTCCAAAAGTACCTGAAAGTGTCCTAAAGTGTCCGTATTTCACATTCACTAAGGTATACAAAAATAATCCAAGCTGGTTCTACGTTTTCCGTAGAAAAAGCAGCGTAGAATTATAGCTATGGGGTTTGTCATACCCACCTCACCTCCAAAGGGTTAAGCAAGTCCTCCATGCACAACTGCTCAGCGCCATCGATGTTCTGTCGTAAGGTCTTTTGCGTACTTTTGAATATGGAAAGAGGGCAATGTCAAACGCAGTTGTATTGTATTGTATCAAAGCAGTTCTATTATTGTATTGTATTATCAGCACGTGCATTCTGTGATAATTGCACCATTGATAAGAACGTCACAAGTGATACATAGCACGACCTCCTTTCTCAAAGCGCGTCTTAGTTATGTCGCACTGGCCATGTAATTGAGTTGGTAGGTAAGTAAATAAGTAACAAGTGGGAGAGTAAGTAAGTAAAGGGCCTTAATTAAGATCTGTCAAGTGTCCGTGCACTCCATGTGTAGTATCGAAGTACTACAGAAGTACTTAGACCGATGCATAACACATAATTATGCAAACGGATTGGCAGACGAACTGAAATAGCCTCAATCGATGGATCCGTCTATATCATAATATGTAACTGAAAGAGACCTTGTGTAGATGGCGACCGTAAAACCTCGATACTGATTTTTCAACGATATTTATCATGATGTCAGGTGTGAACCGTGCTAAGCAACGATACGTTCTCCCACACCCTCACGCACATACATCACATACACAGACAGAGCTCTCTTTCTCTGTCTCTCTCTGTCTCTCTCTGTCTCTCTGTCTGTCTGTCTGTCTGACTGTCTGTCTGTCTGTCTGTCTGTCTCTCTCTCTCTCTCTCTCTCTCACACACACACACACACACACACACACACACACACACATGCACACACACACACACATATACACACACACCTAAACCCTCCACACACACAACACAAACACACCCACACCCACCCACACACACACACAGCTCTCTGTCTGTCTGTCTCTCTCTGTCTGTCTGTCTGTCTCTGTCTGTCTCTCTCTGTCTCTGTCTCTCTTTCTCTCTGTCTGTCTCTCTCTCACTCACACACACGCGCGCGCGCACACGCACGCACTCACACTCGCAGACACACTCACACACCCATACATCCATATCCACACACATGCACAACCACACATATACACACATGTACACACAAACACACACACACACATACACAGAGACAACTACACACATACACACACGCATATACAACCACACAGGCAAGCGCACATCGACTCATACACACAACCACATACACACACGCACACACACACACACACACATCTGAAATACATCATCAGCCATTATCCTATTAGCGCTTATCGGCCATTTTCTCGATTAAAAGCCACCCCACCAGAGTCGGACGTATAGTCCTAGTCCTCTTCCTACGACACAGAACCGTTCAATAGTTCGAGCGAAATAGTCTGAAGGCGCCATCCATGTATGCGTCAATGTTCGTATTGGCCAAACAGGTAACGACCTCAACAGCAAACGCGTCATACGTTTGACGTACATGCTCACTGAGTCCATATGACTATGCTCCCATGTCGGCTGCGCATGTCCTACCGAATGACGTTACTGTGAGGGGGACTGTCGTTTACTTTAGGTATATTCACTTACTTACTCTCCTGCTTATTAATTAGTTACCATGTACCTCTCGCTCTCTATGCCAGTGTGTTATCCAATGCGCATTGGATAACACACTGGCATAGAGAGCGAGAGGTACCGAGTTCGACATCCGTAGGCGGACATGCTTTGTAGGCTGCTATTAGCGCCGTGTATTGCAGGCTGTCTGTTCTGTTAGTAGTTAAGATTTATGTCTTCTGTCATTTGTGTTCATGTGAATTGTTTCAATTGCACAACATGTAAATGTACAGCGCAGTGCGTTTGTCAGGCGCTTCAATAAAGAAAAGATTATTATTATTATTATTATTATTATTATTATTATTATTATTATTATTATTATTATTATTATTATTATTATTATTATTATTATTATTATTATTATTATTATTATCTAACTAAATAATTAGTTTCATGGATACGAAATATACTGGAAGTTAGTTAGTAATCGGCGGTCAACTGGTGTGTGTCGCACTTGCTACGTGGAATATTCCCTCATATAAGGCCAAACGTCAGTACAAATTCAGACCACGACCGCATGACTGATTTACCAACCAAGAACAACAGAAATTTCATCCCAAGGGTTCCATACAAACACATAATTACACTAGTTCTCTGCCCTTTGTATAGCAAGCCGTTCTAGGTCTAGCCTATATCAAATAAACTCACCATTTTTTTTATCTTCCTTACGGCATAACTGTAGGACGTACCCGGTTGCGGCCTGTCAACCGGCTTATTGAATAAATGAAAATTATTATTAGGTGCTCTAGTGACATTAGGTGACGATGACAAACAATGTTGCAATTTTGCTAATTGAACATTTATATAGCGCCACCCATTCAAGATATCTACTCACAGCCGCTTCATCTGATTCCAAAGTTCCAGCCACGATAGCACCTTTTTCTAGTTCCATAACTTCTACCCTTGTCTCTTCTTAATCTGGTTCTCTATTCCCAACATCAACTCTGTATAGCTGTTTAATTTAAGAAGATCCCTTTATATTTTAGTTTAGAAGGTAAGTTTGTCGTGTCGGAACGTCATTTTGTCATTTATTAAGGTCATTTAGTCATTTCAGGAGGTCCTTTCTTATGTCAGAAGTTCATTTTGTCATTTTGTAGGACCGGTAGCTGTTGAGAGGCTAACGTTTTAGTTCTGCTAACTTCTTCATTTCCATTTCGTGATAAAGGGAATGCAGGCTTAACGTTTATCATGATGCGAACCTATTGTACAATTTATGGTCTTTTAGATTACAACAGGTAAGAGAACCCTTAAGACCAAACATCAAACAGAGGCAGACCCATTAGGTTTTATGGACCAGCGTCTGCGGTAGTTTCTAGTGTTTACCGACATCTTATGTTTGCCAGGGTCGTCGACGGCGCCCTCCTCTTTTTCCAGGCTTAGGACTGGCACTACCAGAGTACGGGGAGTGGCGGAGTTTAGTTTGTCTGCGACATTAGTTTATATTTCATCTTAATGTGAGCTACAGAACTGTGTGGTAGCCGTCACGGCTACGTAAGCACTCATCAAGAATGCCATTAAAGACACGAAATGCTCGCACATTCATATGTATTGTATACACATTTTCTACCCTGTCAACATGCCCAACATGGAGTTCACATATTGGACCCGTATTCCAACATGAGACCATATAGAACCCACATTGGTCCCATCTAAATGCTGACAGGGCATTCACACGTTTCGGAGACTACACTGGATCGACAATATTAATAGGACATAGCATCACTTGGACTGACACTAATTAGAGGAGCAATTAACTTGACAAATGACCTAAGACAACGGAGACCATTTATTCGTACCCATCGTCGCCAAATGGCTGGCGTCAGGAACTGATTATGATGATGATGACGATGAGTTCCTAGCGGATTTCTGGCGACTGCATGGCATTTACCTTCTTACTAAGGGATTTATCACTATAGGATGCTTTAAGTTACTAATTAAATAATGTTTCACTAGCGTTTAACTTTTTAACATTATTAGTAGTAGTATTATTACTTCGATGTTTTATCATCATCATTGCATAACTGCTGTCCCATTGCGCGTTTACAAATGGTGGATTAGGACCATACCTATTTATTTACTTACTTACTTACTTATTCTCTTACGCAGGCGATCGAACTGATGACGACGAAGGAGGTCGATGAGTTCAATGAAACACTGCGGTCCCTGGAGCAGACGATGAAGATCCATCTGGCGGCTCTCAGGGAGAAGAAGAAGGCCGAGGTCAAGACGGCGGCGGAGGCGGCGGAGGCCGAGAAGACGAACCAGTTGGCCGTCGTTGGAGCCCCCGCCAGTCTCATTCGGTCGTACAGCAGACTTAAACGAGAGAACACGACCAGTGGAAGTAACTCCGGACCACCCAGAGCAGACAAGGTAGGCGATGACGTGCATTAGACAAGACATGCACTGCGCATAATTATGTGACTGTGTGTGCATGTATGTATAACTATATATGTATGTATGTATGTATGTATGTTAATACAACGCATTTTAAAATACATCACAAAAGCGCTGTACTTAAGAACTTATGACTATCAGATCTAAGGAAGTGTTTAAAAGATATTTTACAAATGCATACTCTGCTCTGCTCTGCTCTGCTCTGCTCTGCTCTGCTCTGCTCTGCTCTGCTCTGCTCTGCTCTGCTCTGCTCTGCTCTGCTCTCCTCTCCTCTCCTCTCTTCCGTCAGGTTTGTGCCGACGATAAGGTTTAGACAAGATGTCTCCATTAACAAATGTATGCTGAAGTGAGTCAAGGACAACAGTAAGTTAGCGCAGTGGGAGACTGTTCCACGAGAATGTAATGTAATGTATGTAATGTAACAAGACATTTATATAGCGCCACTTAGGAGTCTCACAGAAGCGCTCAACACGTGGCCATCAAACAGCTGAAAAAGTGCGTCTTTAAGAGTCGAGAGAAAACCATGTAACCACATGCAGCATTAGTGGCACGAACAGATGGCGGAAGAGTATTCCAGATCCGTGGCGCCGCAATCGAGAAAGGTCCAACACACCAGAAGGTCCGTTGAGCGTATAACACGAGTGAATGATTGTACTGCATTCAGTTAAGTTGACGTTTATTGAACACCGATGACAATCGATATCATAGTCATTCGAAGAAACAACTCAACAGATGAGACCAAAGCGCAACAGATTCCGTTGTTTCTTGCAACAGATTCATGACGGCATTTCCAACAGTTACACATTTCATCGGTTTTGTTAACGTTCTAAGGGCCGTGTTATACGTGAAATATTATAACAAAAGTCCAATGCGATAACAAGTAGGGGCTATAGCACTTTGAATATCCTCCCATCCTCTCTCCCGCCCATGCATCAGCCCGAGCTTCTCATTTGAGGCGATCGATCGGTCGATCTCCTTGGTCGATCGCCTATAGCAAAGGTCTGGTCGATCAGTAAATCGATCGCGCTCGGAGAGTTAGACTCCAAGAGGAACCTGAAACCAGACCATTATTTTATTTATCTAATTTAGAACTACATTAGGGCCTAAACTTGTGAAAGTTCAGGCTAGGATCGATACAACATTGCATCGACAAGCAGAGGAGGCTTATCGACGGTTAATAAGTGTTGCGTATAATTATACCAGGCACTCTAGCAGTTAATGGACAACCATGTGATATGCAGCTATTCGAATACGATACACAAAACACGCTGTAGCATACACAAAAGGTTCCGAGGTCGATCGCGCATCGATCGCCTACTCAATCGTAATCGTAATCGTAATCGTAATCTCCAAACTTCTAAAGCGCCACTCGAAAGCCAAGCGCAGGGCACCAGCTTATTCACGAGCGCTCAATGCACCGCGATCGATTTTCAAATCGCTTTCTCTTTTCAAATGAGAAGCTCTGCCATCTCCATCTTCTTTTATATTGCCAGATGGCCTACGAATAGCCTGCGAATAGCCTTTCTGTTTACCAGCACCCTATCCCTGCTCATTCCCGCCATCTTTTCTATATCATGATTATAGACCAAATTATCCAGATAGCGCCGCCGCTGCAGGGTTAATGTGAAAACGTGCCTGAGCGAATTGCTATAATTGTTTATATCTATGTTATACATTTATATAGCATATACGTAACATCATATATAACATAGTTATGTAATATATATATATATTATAACATTCATGCGGCAAGACTTGTCATCATCATCATATATTCGTTTAATGTGTTAACAACAGACATAACGCTGTAGGTGTACATAGAAAATAAAATACATCTAGATATTAATAGTATGAATTAATAATAGCTTAGTAAGAGTTCAGGAATAACATACGAGATATAAAATTTCGTGAGTCCTTGTCAGGAAGGTTAAAGTTATGTGGTCTGACCCTAAGAAAATAGGGCGTAAAATGTTGATTAGGAAACATTCATCTGAGTGAATGATTCTCATTTAAGAGGACGGCCTTAAATAGTGAAGTGTCTGCGTTATAAGCAAGGACATTCATAGAAGGAGAATCTGACTGAATAAAACCAGAGCGTTTTAATCTGTTGTTCAGATGTTCAATGCGGGATTTGTCCTTTTCGCTCGCCAGACCCCACCAGGCGGGAGAAGCATACATTGTTCTGGCTATGATGGTGGCGCGGGTGATCAGTTGTAGAGAATCTGCAGATGCACCATGGTTTTTGAGTGTTTTAAGGGCGAAGATTGAAGCAGAGCCACTTTTGACGACTTTGTTGATGTGTTCCGTGACAGAAAGTTTCTCATCGATGGTGACGCCTAGGGCTTTTATTGAGGTAGAGCGAGGAATACCGGTGATTGAGGGTTTGTTGGAGAGTGAAGATTGGTTATGCTTGATGACTGCCATTTCACGGGTTTTGGAAGAGTTTATTTTTAGGTTCTTTTCCTCTGACCAGTTGTGGATATGTTGAAGTTCTGTTTCTGCGGTGTGAAGGGAGTTTGATCCGATGAAGAGGTAAGAGTCGTCAGCGTATTTGGAGAGACGATTTTGAGGATGGATGGGATGGAGGTCTGCAGATATGCCAACAATGAAACCAGTTGGGCCGAATACTGAGCCTTGAATGACACTGGCGTTGATTGAAATTAATAATTTGTGATAATTTGTGATAATTTGCTAATGATAATAAGAGTATTGCCTCCGGAAATTGCCTGTATACATATATAGTGAATAGGCTATAGGTGAGACGCAATTTACTATAATTATGATCAATTTGCTCTGTAGGAAATTAATTTTACAGATCAACTGCCGCATCCAATTAGACCCTATAGACGGCTAGCCCACATCACTTGTAACGTAATTATCAGTTTCATAATAATTATCATAGAATAACATTTGCGTGACGTAATTCTCTGCTTGAGTTGTTTACACGCGTGTATACAGGCTGTTATAATTACTACAGATTTCAAATAGTTTTGCGTTACGTAAATTTGACCCTATGCACAATTCATGCATCACTTAACCAACCAAAAATTTTATTCCTTCAAGTAGGCAACATCACAATTAACATCACAAATATATTAAAGAATCGCCAACAAAAAGCAAAGGGAGAGAAACCCTTAAGGGACCAGGGTCCCGCTAACAGGGTTACCCATGTACATGGGAAACGTAGCAGCAGGTTATGCAAAAGGGTACCAAAAATTGTAGAGCTTAACTAGTTAACTAAATATCAAAAATTACACACAATGAGTGTCTGCACCGAGCACAGTATGTACGAATTTGAGCATGTACGGCAGGTAATAGCAGGGGAAGCATGGTGGGAGTCAGAGATCCACAGTCAGTAAATGATGACGGAGTTTCTTTTTAAATATTAAAATGCTAGGACAAACACGAATGGCGATGTACATGTACACGAATCATCATCATCATCATCATCATCATCAAATATTCGTTTAATAGAAATTCAGGTTGACAAAACCGCAAACTGAAACAGATAATCATAGAGTTCGGTTAGTTCTGGGTCGACAAGCCATTAGTCAAACAGTCAAGCCCGCCCAGGTGTTATTCAATATTGTCAATATATGTTCTTGTACAGGAGTCGTGGTATAAAATTTCTATTGTCCTTCGGTGGTAGTTTGTACTCGTGGGCCCGTGTTCGTAGGTTGTAGCTGTGACTTCGAGACTCGGGAAGAAATCTTCTTAGCACGTGGTGCGGGTCAGATGTTATGGCCCTGAACAGGGAATCATCGGCCGCGACGGCCAATTGCTCCGCTGCAGGGGCGTTTGGAGGAAGAAACCCGTTTCGCTTCAGCCTGTCCAGAAGTTTCTCGATCTTGGCCCGGTCGCGTACCTGGGTAAACCCCCACCAAGCCGGCGATGCATACATCAAGGATGCAACTGTGGTCATTCTTGCGACCACATGGATGGCGGGAGGGGGGAGGCCGTGAGATCGCAGGACTCGGAGAGCGTACATAGACGACGCGCAGGACGAGAGTACCTCTGTAAGATGTGGAGTCATGCTGAGGTCAGAGCTGATGGTCACTCCCAGTGAATGGCGATGTACATGTAGTCCTGCTGTGCTAATTTGAAAACAATTGCTCAATGTGGCGATTTATTCAATCGCATTCATCTTTCTTAAAGAAATCGTCATGTAAGACAATGCATTTCCAAATCGATAATTTATTACTTATATGCCTATAAAACGAACACACGCAGGCCTATCCCCTAATATAATATGATACGATTTGTTATGGAGTCTATGTAGTGCATTTTGTTGCAGGCCTATATCTATGCACAGGGGGGCACGGAAGTTGCTATCCTTCACATCTATAGGGTTAACGGCTGTCATCCCAGTTTGTGCATGCTCTGTTTATTGCTACACGTTACGGTTCGTTCCCTCTTCCGATCGAAATTGTACACTGTCTGTTGCCCATGCATGTTCTGCGGTTTCGACGACCGGTGCACATTGTGTCGGTGTTCTAGACGGTTACGTTGCAGACAATCAATGTGTTTTTCTAATATCGAACATTTCTCTTTGATGAGTGATTGAATTTGACACGGGTCAGGAACCGCAGTTCGCTCAATAATCGCAGGTTTCCGTTATCCCTGACTGAACCCGTTCTGTGAAATCGACTTAGAGCGCTTGAAAGGAAATCCGCAGAAAATGGGCCTTCTTAGCCTAGGCCTATCATTCAAAGTCATGCCAAATAACACCAGTGGCGGCTCTACAGGGGGGCCAGGGGGGGCACTTGCCCCCCCCCAACTGAGGTTGTGGCCCCCCAGTGGCCCCCCCAAATTTTATTCCAAAATATTATGAAATATGGTATCATTTAATTTTGATATTTTCAAAGGTATGACTTACTTGCTTAAGCATGATGCATGATGAAATCCGATGTCATTTTATTCGTGGTGTTTTCACAGACAGGATCTATTTACTTCCTTAAGTCTTAATTATTTTCTTGGCGTATAAACTACTTCTTGCTATCCATCACTGACTCCCTATACGCAAGTATATTGAGTACAGGGTAGCTGCCCTGGTATGGCAACATCACCAGCTAAGGCCTAGCCCAATTTATCTTCAAGAGCAAGCTGTCTGACTTCGGGTATCCAAGGACGTCGTCCCCAATGCTTTACGGAAAAGGGAGTTCTCTTGGTTCCATTCACTCATACTGCAACTGTGAAGAATCAAGCCTTTTCAGTGGTAGGCCCAGTGGTTTGGAATGCCCTTCCTTTAGACCTATGCCTACACACTGAGACTCTATCTGAATCCTTCCTCAACAAACTTAAAACTGTACTACTCAAACAGTGTGTTCATAAAATGCCCAGGCGCTTTTCGGGCTCTGCTGCAGATAAAACTCTGGGCATTGTTCTGAAGTGGACCCACAGACTGCATTTAGGCAACTTGTCTACATCCAGTTATTATATCATTCCGAACTAAATCGACAATTCTCTGACCATTCGCTTAGCCTACTATTATTGATATAGAATCTTTAACGCCAAAACACAAAGTCTTCTGATTTTAGACATATCTGCAAAGCAAATATGTCTGATATTCGTTTCAGAGAGCAGTTTATCAATGCTGTTAGTTGAATGTGTTCGTGCAGAGTCGATTATCATGGGTGCCTTTGTGGAACAGTTTGACCCTAGGCATGACAGTCTTAATAAAACTTGCACTTAATTAAAAGTACATGTATTGTTTGTAGTTCATAGGTTTTACTTTTAACAAAGTGAGTCTGTTTCCATGTGTGTCTTAACTTGAGGCTGTTGATTAAACAATTCATGTAGCTCCAATACAGGTCTCTTGTCACCATTCTCACTTTTGACGAAAATAGACTGGCCCCTCCACGTGTTTCCCCGGCCCCTCCGTGGCCCCCCTGTTGCAAAAGTCTAGAGCCGCCACTGAATAACACTAGATACCACTGACGCTATAGAGCATTGGTCAGTTGCCTCAATATTCACTTAATTCTCAATTTTCATCTAAAACATATAGCACTTACTGGATTTGTGCAAATAACAAGTTTCCTTACCCAAACTGTGTGGGACTCAAGCTAACAGCCTAAAAGGCCCTAACGAAACAGACTTTATGTGAGAAAGTGAATCTAATAAGACAAAAGGAAAAGAGACCTCATGTAAAAACCTGACGAAATTGACCTTATCTATCTATCTATTTATCTATATCTATCTAACTGTCTGTCTGTTTACCTATCTACCTATCTTTCTTTCTATCTGTCACTGCTCGCTCTCTATCTCGTTCTCTGTCTCTGTCTATCTGTCTCTCAGATCTTCCCCTTTGAATAACGCCTCTGACTTGACACAGCGCTCGTGAATTAACTGATGCCTTGCTCAGCGCTTGGCTTTTGTGGAGCTCTTTGTTAGATTCCGAGCTTTGCTTACTTTTGCTTCATTGCAGGTGACGGTCAGGATAAGGATAATTCTGCTGAAGGTTGGAGACGTTGACACACTACGAGACAAGTTCACGGCCGATGCTTTCATCCAGGCTAAATGGCGTGAACCATCCATGGACGGCAGGGTCAAACTGGTACAGTTCACGTATTACAACATTATTGATAATCATAATAATAATAATAATAATAATAATAATAATAATAATAATAATAATAATAATAATAAAAATAATAATAATAATAATAATAATAATATAAAAAAATAATAATAATAATAATAATAATAATAATAATAATAATAATAATAATAATAATAATTTAAAAAAAAAAAATAATAATAATAATAATTACAGCGCTCGTGAATAAGTTTGGTGCCCTGCGCTTGGCTTCTGAGCGGCGCTTTAGAAGTTTGAAGCTTACGATAACAGATACGATCACCAATAGGCCTACATATTTCTATGGAACAGTTTTGTGTAAATGATAAATCTATATCACAGCACTCTATTGTGAACTACTATACTTGTAGTTCCATAGAACTGGAGTTCAACTTCATGAAACATTGGACTTGCCTGACAGATAGAGGGGGTCAGTTGGACATATCCCACACACAATGTGGGGCGCGGTGGTGTAGGGGTATGTTCGGTGCCTTGCAGCCGGAGGGTTGCCGGTTCGAATCCACCTCAAGCCGCCGCGTAGGGACCCTGGGCAAGTCCTTCACTCGCAATTGCTCATGCGCTTCGGCGTGAAACTCCGATTCAGTGTCCGCGCTGTAGTCGGGAGCGCCTCTGAGTAGAAATCTTGAAGGGGCGTTATATCAAGTGCTCATACATACATACATACATACATACATACAATGTTCCCTCTAACATTATTTAAGTTACATTTTCTGCATCATTTCATGCTTCTCTTACTTAATTAGTTCAATTAGCCTAATTACATTTTGCGCCACTCATTTTGCACAACGCTGTCCTACAAGTGCTGCATAACAAGTAGGCTATCATTGTTGAAGCTAATTATTTAGAATAGGGAAACGTGATGTGATGTGCGCCCCTCTATGCTTGAGGACATTCTTGCACATATTGCGACGTATGCGTATACGGCTTTAACAGAGCGCATTTTTAACCCCATGTCCCTCTATTGTTTGGGGGCACAGAGGCATATGCGATGTGTGTCCACTCTATGCTTGGGGAAGAATAGATGTCACTACGGCCAGTCCAATTGGTATCTCTGTAGGGGGCGCTCCCGTTATAGACTCATCGCTTTGTCTCGCAAACGAATGGACAATTCTGTAATATTTCTGGGTATAAATATTGCATTGTCTAAATTGCTTCCATGCAGCTATGAATAAACTGAATAACAAAAGACCGGCAGTTCCACTAATCATTAGGGCCTATCGATTCCAATGTAGGCCTACACTCAGTCCCGTGTAGACTATAGGCCCTATACGTTCAGGTGGGCACGTTGCTCATTGTTTCATTAGCTTGCATTGTAGTCCAACGTAGGTTTAGAACGGCAACCATTAGATCAATTGCCCAAAATGGCTGGACCGTTTCGGGCCAAATGTTAATTAGATTTGCAAACAAGCTATACGACTGATAATTATTGTCACATTAAGTCATTTGCCGGGGAATAAATGGATCGATTCACTTTGCGAACATTAGTTACCTGTGTGCCAAGGTAAACTTGAAAACAGGCTGCAGGTTATCATTGTGGGACACGATGGTCGATTGATTGGAGTGTGAGGCTTGTTGTGCAAAGAATAAGGGTTCGAGCCTCCTCCGTGTAGGGTCACTGTTATAGGGCCTAATGGTCATGGCATTAATATATTCATGGTATTCGTTTATTGTGTTAACAACAGACATAACGCTGTAGATGTACAGAGAAGAGAAAGAAAAAATAGATATTATAATAGGCCTATGGAGTAATAGCTTAGTAAGAGTTCAGGAATCACATACGAAATATAAAATTTCGTTTGTCTTTGTCAGGAAGGTTAAAGTTATGTTGTCTGACCCTGAGAAAATCGGGGGTGAAATGTTGGGGAATGACATCTGAGTGAATGATTCTCATTTAAGAGAACGGCTTTGAAGAGTGAATTGTCTGCTTTATTAGCTAGAACATTCGTAGAAGGGGAATCTGTGTTAATAAATCCAGAGCGTTTTAATCTGTTATTCAGTCGTTCTATGCGGAATTTGAAAATAATGTAATATAATGTTACAGAAACCTCGGACTGGCACAGGCATATAGAGGTCGCTTCTAAATAAAGTCGATGTGCATGCCAAAATGTAATGTAATGTAATGCCATTAGTAATTTATTTAGGACCGCTCACAGTCGTGGCCATTCAGTAGCGCTCCCAGTGCGAGAACCCCGAGATAAGAAATAGGTTTTAAGAAGAGAGATAGATGAAGACACTGATCCAGACAGGAAAGTAGGGCTTTTACATGAGAAACTCCTCAAAGGTCCCAACAAAGAATAGGCAGACTAAGAGAGTTCATGGCATAGGTTACTATAGGAACACAAGCGTAGGCATATGCATATAAGACACGTATAGCCTATATACATGATACATATTCGTTGCTTAGCAAAACGAGCCAATCAACTGGGACTTGTACTGGAACCCGCGACTGTTTCTGGAGAACCAGTTGGGTGATCCGAAGGAAAGCGTCTGGCACAACGTCACCTTTGACGTCAACGGTCAGGCTACGATCGTCGAGAAACGAAGGGTTCACGGAACGTTCATGGAGTTCATGGAACTCAACGAATTTCCCTTCGACAGCCAGGTATACATTTGATTTGATTTTTTTTAACCACAACAGAACAAGTAATACACAAGTCAGTACATTGGCAGACAAGTATGGATACTCAGGAGACCCAAAAGGGGCCAAAGGTCCGCTGGTCAGGGCCACCTGCAGGGAAGGAATGCAGTACAAATGGTACATGTATTATAGGCCAACTGAAAAAAATAAGCTTTGGATCAACATTGGCAATAAAGAGTCTTGACTATTTCTTAACTAATATATTCAATTTCAATCAGTGTGCACATTTTCTGTATTTAATATAGGCCTACTACATAAAAGATGAGTGAGTGGTGATGTTTTCAGGGTCGATGATTAATTAAAATGTTAGGATCGTAGCCAAAGAGTTTACTGAGTTGCGCGCAAAATGTGGGTTCGTAGAGCTCGTTTAAAGAGATGCAGAAGAGGTAAGCAGCGTATGATAAGTACATACATACATAGGCTACATACATACAAACACGACAATAATATACATGGATACCTACCTGAACACATACATACACAAATTTATACATACATACATGCATGCATACATAGATACACATATGCGCCTTGCATGGCTGCAACTCTGTTGATTTATCTATGTCTTCTGTAATTTTGTGTTCTAGTGAATTGTTTAATCGTCATAACATGTACAGTGTTGTACATGTACAGCACAGTGCGTTTCTCATGCCCATCATTAAAGAATAAATATTATATTAGATCAGTACATACATGTACATACTTTAAATAGATACATACATAATTATATACACAGATACATATACATCGATATACATATACGAATAGACAATTATATACATACATACACACAACGTTACACACATACATACATACATACATACATGTCAAATAGACACATGTAAGTAAGTAAGTAAGTAAGTATATCCTTTATTGAGAAGCACTAGCAAACGCACAGCACTGTACATGGCAAGATTAATACATTCAAACAAATAAACAAACATTTATATATACAACCAATGAATTGAATGAGAGGCTTTATTGTACATCAGAGGAACATAGAGGAAGAAGAGCTAGGGCTAGTCATAGGGAAAATGAAGGATTTAAATAGCCAGATCTAGGGAAAACATAGTTTATTTGTATAGCATCCGGGCAAGGACGCATTTCTCAGACAGGTTGTCAAACATGGGAAGCACACGGTTATGTGTGCATACGCATGTACAAACATACATACCTAAACAAATGCATGCATGCGTATATATACATACATATAATGTGGGTATGAGTGTATGTATATACACACCATATTCCATCGTGAAAGCCATGAATGGAGTTGATCGTATACAGGCCCGTGTGTTCTTCCACTCGGCTCGTATTCCTTTATCTGGAACACGGCTCGCTTCATCAAACAGGTTGTTCGATGAAGCGAGCCTCGTGTTCTCCATTGTCTTCAAAGCAACTCCACTTTCAATGCTCGATACAAGATTTGTCAAACGATCAATTTTGTCGGCCGGTAATACCTGCGCCCTTCAACAGTAGAACATTTTTTTAGAAGCTTCGGACTGGCACAGGCAGAGTTTTATATATATACTAGCAGTTTTTACTCTGCCATATATATATATATATATATATATAACTCATGTATACATAACTCATATATTATATAGCTCACATTCGCTTATATAATTCATATATATATATATATATATAAATATAATAATTTTATAATAATAATAATAATAATAATAATAATAATAATAATAATAATAATAATAATAATAATAATAATAATAATAATAATAATAATAATAATAATAATAATAATAATAATAATAATAATACCGACTCCGTAGCGCTCGGGTCGCTGCTTGACCTGGGACGTCACAGTTGCTGACACAGTGGCCCCTTCTTACTTGTCCACAACCTCCAACCAGCCGGGAGGAGCTGCTGAACTGGCTGAAGCCAGAAAAATGCTAAATACATCCAACTGATGCAATCCTACCACTTTGTCCCACTGGCTTTTGAAACCATGGGACCAATTAACGCCAAGGGACTGGCCTTTCTCGCCGACCTGGGTCGTCTCTTGGGCTAAATTTCGGGCGACCCAAGAGAAACCAGTTTCTTGTTCCAGCGCCTGTCGGTTGTAATCCAACGTTTCAACGCCGTTGCGTTCCACAGCACTTTTGTTCTTCCAGATCTTGACAAGGATGGCCACTCCAGAGTAAACATTGCTTATTAATATCTGACACCTGAGGGATTATAGATACCTCGGGTAAAAAAATAATAATAATTATAATAACAATAATAATCGTTTATTGATTCAAACTGACACGAACGTAGTGTAATTACAAGTCATAGCATGAACGGATGATCACAAGTTGAAGTTACTACAGGAATCAAATTAAGCTGTATGGTAGCCATGCAAGGCGCCCATCTGTCCTACTGCTCATGTTACCAACGCCATCTGGCGAATGAAAGGCTGAGTCGACCTTTGGGTGGGTAGCAGGAATCGATCCCTCGTCCATGCCGATAACATTATAATATATAAAACTCATATATATTGTAAGGTGCTACTCTACGAATGAAGAAAAACTCGTGTCTAGGGCAAAATAGAATGTATATTATAAAACAAAATCCGTAATAGTAACACACATACAACCTTATCGAAGAACATCAGCTCCACACGTCTCCAGTTCTTGAGAACGTTGCACAGCAAACAAACAACTTGGTTGGCCACAGCGGACACGAAACCAACAGTTTAACTAGTTAACTAGACTTATCTAGTACATGGAAGTCTTGGTCAGTTCTACTGAGAATTCGACATCACACGGCAACAGGCCTAACGAAAACTGCCAAGCTTCGACGACGAATCTTTTACATTGGTTTAAATAGGAGAGAACACTCCTTCTTAACTATACCTGATATAGTTCATCAACTATCCTATTTTCTGTCTCTGTTACAGTAACGATATTCGTATATTTCTAGTAAGCATAACATCACGCCTACTTTCAATATATAGTTCAGTTCAATACTAAATATATTTAGCTTTATCCAGAATGTCTCTTCAATCTAGGACAAAGTACATAACAGAGGCGTGTGGTTGGGAAGGATCTCCCAACATACCCCCCAACATCAACGAGAGAAAACCTATCGGTTTTCGACAAAGAACGAAACACAAAAATTTACTTAACTAACTACTCTTATCTACACATAATCCACACATCCAACTATAAAGTTAAAACATCACAGTTCATGAAACAATGTACACTATTTACAAACAGAAAATTAAACTCGCATCTCTAGCAAGTCTAATTCAGTCCAACATGTCACTAATCTCCAAAATCATAACGACAGACAACATCTTTCAACAAAATCAAACGCTTCGGTCGATGCCGACTGTTCACAGAACTTTTCAGCAAATCAGCACTCCAAAACAATGAAGTCTGTGTCAGTTCATTACAGTTCATCCTGGCTTCACCAAACCAAGACAACTGGAAGTCCAACTGGAAGTCCAAGTACAGTTGTACCACACCAAAGTACAAACTGCAGGCGAGGGCATCGAAGACCACATCAAACGCTTCGATCCACTCCCTCGACTTCACACACACGCTGTCGATGCAACTCGTGACAGATGTCCCACGAGCCGCAAGCACCAAGACGGTCAACACCATCCACAAGAACGTGAAGCCGCTCACGTTCCTCGAATCTCGTCTCGTGTAGTTTCCACGAAGTCCATGTTCATCTCCAACCAGCAGATTCCTCGAGTCCACATTCTGCAAATAGACTTGAGCACACAACTGAGACTCATCATAATTTCCACAATTCTCAACAATGTCTGACGAAAGTTCCTTCACATCGCAAGAACTACTATCAACATCAGCATTTCCATCATTCATTTGACTTCCTTTCAAGTCCACTTTAACATTATCCATTTTCACTGTACAATCTAGAGCTTCATCCTCATCATCGTACACTTTAATCAACCATTCACCTTTCAAGGATACATCATCACTCAACAAATCCTCGTGTTCCACTCGACACACATTTGCACATGGCATAACAGTAACCACATGAATCAACACATCATTCACCACATCTTCATTCGACCCATCCTCTGCTTTAACAACATTTGACAACAACACCATCTTCCGAACAAGAACTACCTTTTCACCAAAATCCACATCCATGCACACCAGTGCTACATTTGACGAAGTGCAACTCCCATAACTCAAACTTGAAATATTCGCAATCACAACGGTTGTCATTACCGATTCCACAGATAACATTGCCTTATCTTTATCATGCACCTGTTCAACCACACGAAACACATGTGACACATCATTATCTTCTGTTTCCGAAGTCACATTCAAAGAACTCAACCTTAAACTCTCCTGTTTCTCAACCACACCATTCAACTCTTTCCAAAGATTAACATCCACCTTTTCAACATACTCGTCCATCTGTACATGACCAACAACATCCAACATATTTTCACACAACTTTACCACAAAATCATCTATCTGCAACTGACCAACATCCAACACCATTTGTTCAGACAAGCAACCTTTCATCCGAATTGTGTCATCTTTCCAACCAAAGCACACATCCACACAACACAACCGAAACTGTCTAACCGAAACACTCCTCAACAACATCCACTTTAATGCTTCAGACATCGACTTAACCACATCGAAAAACATTTCTTCTTCCACGTTTATGCACACACCTTTATGCACCATCTCAACGGGAGATTCAACCACTTCTTTCAACTCTTTAGACGCAACAGGCACACATATTTCTTCTAACTCCTGTTTACAACTCACATCACCCACAGTTTCATTTAATGAACCAACAATACCATGCTGCCATTCACTCTCGGATGACTGCATCTCAAATCTTTCATCACGCACTTTGCATTCACATAACATGTCTAAGCCTACATTCATATTCACATCAGCCAACAATCGTGTGAAATTATCTTCATTCACAACCTTATTACATTCATTCAGAGAAATTTCTTCTGACCGTCTGTCAGTTAAATCATCATACGACACAGAATCATTAATCACGTTTACACTCTCATTTGACTCCTCAAACATTCCATTCAAATCACCAAGATCTAATTCACTCACACATTCCTCTTCTGTACTCAAAAAAAACATTTCAACTTTATCTGCATTAGTTTTCATTTCATCTGTTTCCTTTATTTCAACACCTGTACCCACAACAATTGAGCGAACGTTAACAGCGTCAATCCCATTTTCTACGGACCCCTCGACTTCAGCTGTTCTAACAGACCCTTCTAACGGCTCTTCAACCGTAACTATATCGTTGCCTATTATCAAATCAATGCCACGTGGTACTGTATAAATGTATCCACATCGAATAGTCCCCGAAAGAAACTCACAGTCAACCTGAATATCAACCAACGGAACATTGTCCTTTCTACCATCCACTAATTCCATCATTTTCTCCTCCCCTGCAACTGTAAAGTCCAACCAATTCAAAGAATCCCAATTTGCCAAACTGTGTACAGCCCCATAATTTCTTTGCACAACTATCTGACGCTGTGAACCCACGCGTGGAAAAAGAATACCAGTACAACACAAAGGCAATTCAGTATCATGCACTTGTTCCTCGGTCTGCGTATCGACACTGACATGACTTCGTACAGCACGACACACCGAATTAGGAACAACTTTTTCATTATCTCTCGAGTTAACAAACACATTCGAACAAAAACCTTCATTCCTATCCTCAAAGTGCACCTTCTTTTTACCCTTTTTAGCCACCTTCGAATCAAACCTCACATCTTGTGCGTTTTCATTCATAGGCGTATTCCCCAACACTTTTAGACAACTGGGCCTAACGTTTTTCTCTTTTTGTTCCCTATCCAAAAGAAATTTTTTATCTTCCTCTGCTAATTTCTCTGACTCACGCGCTATTTCCGCCCATATTTCATCCAACTTTCGACTGTCAATCACCTCTCCTCTATTTGTAGCTTCAGCCATACGTTTAACAAAAATCGATGCTTCCTCCAATGGCCTATTTACTGCTCTGTTTCTTACTCTTTCCTCCAATTTCTTCTGCTTTCTTCTCTCTTTACACGCTACTGCCTTTTCTCTTTTCTCCTCATAAACTTTTCCACTGAGGCATTTCAAACTATCAGTCTACTTACTGACTTTCAATTTCCAAATTTTTCAAAATTTCACTGACACGCCCCTTTTTCAAAATTTCACTATCGACACTTCGACGCAAAACTTTTCAATTCTCCTTTTTAACATACAACTACTTTTCCTTTTTGCATTCTAACTCTTTATTTACTCTAGGCTATCCTTTTCAGCCACTTTGTCAAAATTTTCCCAATACTCAATTTCACAATTTTCGAATTTCTTCAATTTCTTTCGAAGTTTATCAATTCAACGCTATGCCTAGTAATTTCACTATTTCACAGCAATACCTCTAGGACTTTTTCTCTTTTACTTCCTATCTTCACTCATTTTTCTTCTCTTACTTTACAACTTTTTCGACTTTTCTTTTAGTCTCCTCAATTTCGCTTTTTCACCTTTACTTTACGCAATTGTCTCTTTTAGACTAACTACGAAATTTTCTCTTTTCAATGGGTCCTTCCCCAATTTTGTCTCTAGACTCTTTTAGAAAAGTCCCTACAAAATTTTCGCTTTTAGACTTTTCGTTAACGTCACTTTCGGACGAAGCCCCCAAATGTAAGGTGCTACTCTACGAATGAAGAAAAACTCGTGTCTAGGGTAAAATAGAATGTATATTATAAAACAAAATCCGTAATAGTAACACACATACAACCTTATCGAAGAACATCAGCTCCACACGTCTCCAGTTCTTGAGAACGTTGCACAGCAAACAAACAACTTGGTTGGCCACAGCGGACACGAAACCAACAGTTTAACTAGTTAACTAGACTTATCTAGTACATGGAAGTCTTGGTCAGTTCTACTGAGAATTCGACATCACACGGCAACAGGCCTAACGAAAACTGCCAAGCTTCGACGACGAATCTTTTACATTGGTTTAAATAGGAGAGAACACTCCTTCTTAACTATACCTGATATAGTTCATCAACTATCCTATTTTCTGTCTCTGTTACAGTAACGATATTCGTATATTTCTAGTAAGCATAACATCACGCCTACTTTCAATATATAGTTCAGTTCAATACTAAATATATTTAGCTTTATCCAGAATGTCTCTTCAATCTAGGACAAAGTACATAACAGAGGCGTGTGGTTGGGAAGGATCTCCCAACATAATATATATATATATATATATATATATATATATATATAAATTAATACTAAAAAGTCGGCCTGATCATGGCGTGGATGATATCAATAAAATAGGAGATTGTAATGATCATGACCACGGTTGGCAGATTTCGGAAGTGCTTGGTCGCAAATCACATCTAAAAATAGCCCAAAAGTCGCGAGATGAACAACTTAATGAAGACATTAATAAATTTTTGCAAGGTAGGCCTACATTAATTTGCATACTTATTGGTTTCATCACTCACGTCACAAGACACGTGACGAAACCATTGACGCAAAAATTTTAGGTCGCAGATCGTTTAGTGCTTACCGTGTCCATACTCCGCAGAACATGTATTTATAATTAAGTAAGCAACACCAATGGCGCGACGCTACATCAGGGCAAGTCGGGGCAAATGCTTTGGTAAAAAAGCCTTTACCCTGGTCGTTGCCCTGCCAGAATTTTTGCCCTGCCGAGAATTTATTTGGGACATATTTTATAATTTTTTTACATCCTGAGAAAAATATTGAAATAATTATGTTCGCCACAATAATTATTCCATATTTTCAATAAATTAAATGTAAATGTAAAGGATTAATTTTGCTTTCACGCTTTATCGAAGCGGTGGTCGAAAATGTCGTATCACAGGACTGCGCAGTAAAAAATGTCGTCATTCAACTTAATGACGTGATTGACGTCACGCGAAAACTCGATCGATCCATCATCGACGATTATATATTAAAATATTTCATAGGAATTTTTAACTATTTTTTTACGTCCGCGCGTAATGCCAGGCATTGCCAGTCCGAAGCATGGATGAAGGAGGAGGGCAACGTTAATGATCTTTATTATCACACAGTGGCGTCAAACTGAAACTACTACCACTAGCAATTGTTACTCTTCATTCAATATCTCGCAATATACAATAATACACTATACAATATATTATGTCAATATACACTCTGGCCAGGGACGTACATGTAACTCGCGTTGGGCTTGGGGGAGGGAGAATTAAGCCCTCCAAACGAAGCTGAACCCCCCCCCAATGAATCAAGCCCCCGGTTCCACTAAGGGCTCGGGCTACCGCACTCGCCATGTTCAAGGCTTAAAACCCTCCCAAATGAAAAGTCCTACATGTAGTTACGTCACTGACTCTGGCACGAAGAGCAGAAGATCAGCTTGGATGTGGGATCGCTTCCCGCTACCCTCCAAAAGGTCGACTCAGCCTTTCATTCGCCAGATGGCGTTGGTAAAATGAGCAGTAGGACGTGATGAGCGACTTCCATGGCGCCCATCACGTCCTACTGCCCAAACAGTAAAATTCGACTTCTGTAATAACTTGTGATCATCCTTTCATACTACCGGTATGAATTGTAAGCTTAATCATACTGCGGTGTGTCAGTTTGAAATAATGCAGTGCACACAGAAAGCCGGGTCGGGAGACAAGCTTAATCGCCGGCGCTATGTCAAATCAAGTCCACAGTAGCCTGGCAGAAGGTATTGGGGAGAAGTACTCATAGTCACGAATGGAAAAATCAATTCATTCTGGGGATTTATATAGCGCCACTTCAAAGAATTGTTAACAGAGGCGCTTCCTTTGTGGAAGTGCAGACAGGGCGATGTGAATAGCCTGAATCAGTGCAGAGTGCTGACGACATATTTTCTCTGGTCTATTGTCTGAAGAAGACGGTTCGGCGTAAACACGTGAGTTTGTGTGTGTTTGCGTATACGTGTGTTTGTGTGCTTGTGTTTGTGGGTGTGCTTGTATGTGTGTGTGTGTGTTTATGTGTGTGTGTGTTTGTGTGTGTGTGTGTGTGTGTGTTTGTGTGTGTGTGTGTCTCTGTGTGTTTATATGTGTATGTGTGCTGCCTTTGCCTCTAATACCTTTTTGACGGTGCAGTAGTGATGATGTTGGTGATGACGACATTGATGACCATAGGACCGAGACATAAACAACCTAAGGCAGTGTTTCTTAACCAGTGTTCGACCGAACCCCTGGGGTTCGGTGAGCCAGTGCCAGTGTTCGGCAGAGGTCCTCTGAAATATATACATATTCAGGGTCAGTGAGTGTGAGTGAAAAATCATTAATTTTGCTATTTTATTTTTATTTTTATTTAATAAAATAGTTAACTGTTAGTAGTTCATGCATTGAATGTATTAATATTGTATCACATTTTGGTACAATATTTTATTTCCTTTTGTTCCCATTTAGTTAAAAAATTATTGTTCAAACTTGAGGGGTTCGGTGAGTGGTCGTGGATTTCTCTTGGGGTTCGGCTCCCTTGAAAAGGTTAAGAACTACTGACCCAAGGTGTGGAGTGGACTGCCTAATGACGTCATCATTCTTCATTAGCAACTTATATAGCGCCTGTGACTAATGTACAAGGCATCAATCGATGGCGCACAAAGACCAAGCCGTAATCAGTCAACATCTCTAGAAAATCTGTCCATAAGACAGAGAGACAGCCTGTGGTGGATATATGCAATTTGAAAAAAAAAACAAGAAAAAAAATATTTGAAACTGAAAATGATTTCATATTTATATAAGTAAATAAGTAAGTAACTAAGTATATTCTTTAAGTAAGTATATTCTTTGTACACACACACATGTATATACATGTATAATTGTATATATATATGTTGCAATATGTATGATGATCGTGTGAAATATATATGTATATATATATATATACACACACAGTATAATATATATATATCACATGAAGATATTATGTTCATGTGATATGTATAATCACTATATATATATTTTTTCGATATATAATGATCATGTAATATATATATATATATATATATATATATATATATGTTCATGTGTTACTTATATCTCACATGATCAATGTCATATACATATGCATATATACATTGTATGATCATGCAGGATCTTACGGTGACGGTGACAACGGATCGAGATCAGACGGAACTGGAACTGATCGAAGATCCTCGTGAGCGCTGTTCCTTGAACGTCGATTCGTTCGTGGATGAACAGGAGTGGCGTCTGCACCGACATGTCAACACATGGCACAAGATCCGCACCGATTCATTCAAGAACTCGAAGAAGAAGCACCCAGCATTCTCCGCCGCAGCCAGAACATCCAGGAGACCACAGTTCTTCATCTGGAACATATTTCTTGTTATGGTACATGCACCATGATTACTACTGCTACTACTACTGCTCCTGCTACAACCACTACCGCTATTTCCACTACCACTGCTTCCGCTAGTACTACGATTGCTTCCACCACTACTATAGTACTTCTACTACTATCTATTACTAATACTACCACAACTGCTTTTGATGCTGCTGCTGCTGCTGCTACTACCACCACCACCACCACCACCACCACCAGACACCACCACCACCACTACTGCTACCACTACTTCCACTACTACTATACTTTCACTACTATCGCAACTACCACTACTACTACTACTTCTGCTGCAGCTGCTATTATAATTTTAGGCCCATTTTTGGTATACTAGTTAGTATGCTGGAAAATGAGAAATTGTTCTCAGAAGTGTCATGAAAAGGGTTCTTTACGCCTTTGAACCCATCATTTTCATCATCATAGCAGTGCATATTTTAACGGATTTTGACTACTGGGACCAGTGGGTGGCGTAAGTAGTAGGGTTCATGCTTTGTACCATGCCGCACACCAGGCAAGTGCCCAGCATACTCGAAAAGTTCATGACCGGGGGGGGAGGGTAGCAGTCCAACATACTCGAAAAAAGTTGACGACCGGGAGGGGGTAGCGGTCCAACATACTGGAAAAGTTGACGACCAGGGAGGGGTAGCCGCCTCGTATCTATATAGTATTTCCATAAATTTTTCCAGGCCTAGTAATTACAGCTCTTGCTTGAAGAATTTTTCGAGGGGTTAAAATATGCACTGCATCATAGTCATCATCATCGTTACTATAATAGAAAATTATCCGTGGTAGAAATAATGCCTGAGGAGCAAACAGAAACATTAGTAGACCTAATAATGATTATAATCATCCTCAGTGTCAGAATCATCATCATCCTCATCGGCATCAGTACAACCTTACTCACGAGTTACTCATTTCGACGGAAAAAACATTTGCGGCACGATGACGATGCTGCATCTGGATTTGAACCCGCGTCTCAGTGCTGTTGGTCGTGTTCTCTCTTTCAGTGCCTCATCTGCAGTCTGTCGTTTGCAACGTTCGCCGTCCAGCTGAACCTGCCCCAGAACCGTCTCCAGCTCACCTTCATCCTTCTCCTAACGACCGTCTCATTCAAATTCGTCGTCAACCAAAGCCTCCCGATGATAGCATACCTGACGTACTTGGTTAGTCCGTCATGAAGTCATTCAGCCAGTCAGTGTACTGCAACCAGAGATTGGCACGATTAGTTAAATTGCTGATCGATTAGAATTAGAATTAGCTGAAATCGGCTAAACAGTTAGAATTAGAATGAGCAAAATCTTGTACCTAATCGATTACAATTAGAATTAGCCGTTTGTTTAATCGATTGACTAATCGATTATTTAATTGCTAAGCGATTAGAATTAGAATCAGCTGCTGAAATTTGCTAAACGATTAGAATTAGAATTAATGTTAACCAAATCCTGTAGCTAACTGATTAGAATTAGAATTAGCTGTTTGTCTAATCAATTGGAATCTAATCGATTAGTTACCCACCTCTGACTGCAAGTCATTCAGGCGGTCAGTAAGTGCGTCACCTGAATGACGTCATTCAGTCGATATGTCGTGGCGTCATTCAGTCGCAGAAAGTGTCATTTTTGCATGAAGTCATTCAGTCAATGTGTAGTGATGTCATTCAGTCGACCAGTAAGTGCTTCATTTTATCATGACGTCATTCAGCCAACATGTCGTTGGCTGAATGACATGTTGGCAACATCAAGTCACAAAGTTAGTGTGTCATTTTATGACAACGTCATTCAGTCATTGTGTCGTGACGTCATTAAGTCGACCATAACTGCTGCTTTTCAAGACATATGAAGTGTTAGCGACTTCATTTTCTTAGCCTCGGCATATGATGGCGTGTGGCCAGTCCTCTCCCTCGCCGTCTCATCTTCCCACCAACAGTGTACAGTCAGTGTACTCATTATAGCTGAGTTGGCTAGGGGCGCAGGTGGAGCAGAAATCAACAAAATTTCTGTCCTGGTGGGAATTTGAAGTCCCGACCTCTCGACTGACAGTCAAGCACGCTAACCACCACACTGCCGAGCACCCTCCATAAAAGCAGCAAAAGCATGCGATATCATTCAGCCTCTTTAGCCAGCACGCACGCCTATCTTGACTAGGCCTATTCAGTTGTCCGATGTGTGATAGAGTGGAGCTAAAGCCGGAGTAGTCTACAATTCGTTGGGGTTTTCGCATCTCAGCCAAGCGCATTTAAGATTTGTAGACTTGCGAACAGGTATAAGAAACACTGAGGGACGTACATGTAGCCAGAAAAAAATTTCGGAGGGATTTAAGTTTTCGGGGGGGGGTCCATTGGAAATGGTCGTATTTTGTGCATTTTTAGTTTTTAATAACAGTAATGCATTTATTTCGGGGAGGTTTGAACCCGTAAAACCATCCCCTAAATACACCCATGAAAACACTACTATACAAGTCTGCGAGCTTTCTTGTCCCGGTATTACCAGCCATCAGTCATAACAGAGAAGGACTTACGCTATCTCTGACTGAGCTATAGTGTCTGCTGTTGCGAGACATGACTCTGGATGATTATTTCTGTGGCTGCAGGACAAGTACATTCTGAGTTCGATGGCAATCCTGGCGACGACTTGTGTCTGGCATGCCGTCATATCTTTCGCCAATAACCGGGTGGTGTGCCAGACACAGGCTCTCTGGTTGGCTGATATGATCGCTCTCGGAATCCTCTCGTCCATCTATGTCTCTTTCCACGTCATCTTCTTCTGCGTTCTGGGATGTCTCGTAAGTAGCCTTATACAGCCAGTTTACAAAATGTCAATAAACAAACAGAGACAGACAGACAGACAGAGACAGACAGACAGAGACAGACAGACAGAGACAGACAGACAGAGACAGACAGACAGAGATAGACAGACTGACATAGACAGATGGAATTCATGGTAACATGCAGACGGATAGACTGACAGCACATGCAGTCTTATTGTACTGTATACTTCTGAATACTGACATGATTGCCGTTTGGTTTTGGTGCGACGTCGGTTGGTGCTTTTAAGATTAGGCCACGATAGAAATTTTGATAATTATTATTAATAATCATATTGATAACAGCAACAATAATACTAGAGATTGTATTGTATTGTATTTTCGTTTATTAAAAACTGGCTGACTGAGAGAGGCAGAGAGAGGCAGACTGACTAACTGACTAAATGACAGACTGACTAAATGACAGATTGACTAACTGACTAACTGACTGCCTGACTGACTGACTGACTAACTGACTGACTGACTGGCTGGCTGATTTCTATGGCACATTTGGCACTGACCTCAACTTGTTTTACCAGTTATAAATTTGTGAACGAGAATAAAGAAGGAATCTAAATTCCAATATTCTCTGATTGTAAACGTTGCAGGTGAGGATGCAGAACAATTCAGGCGACAAACAACAGCTGGGAACCTTCACCTCAGAGGTAATAATAATAATACTCGTCGTTTATTATTTCAAACTGACACACAGCAGTATGATTACAATTCATAGCATGAACAGATGATCACAAGTTATATATAAGGCGCTCATCACATTCTACTACTCATTTTACCAACGCCATCTGGCGAATGAAAGGCTGAGTAAACTTTTGGGAGGGTAGCGGGAAGCGATCCCGCGTCCGTGCTGGTCTTCTGTTCTTCGTGCCAGCGTGTTTCCATTACCCTAAACCCCCAACAACAACAAAAAACAAGCAGCGCTGTAATCCATGTAGGCCTATTATATAACCCTACTGTCGTTATTTTCCGCCGTTTGTCGGGGGAAAATTACCGCGTCGCTCTCTAATGATGATATTCGTTTATCCGGTACTGTACGTGGTTGTCAGCTCTGATCTAGGAGATGTGGGTGACAACAACCAAGTAGTCCATGTCAGTGACCAGACAGCAAAATGCAGTGACTTCCACCGCCCAGAAAATGTTTTTTTCAGACGCTTGGCAGTACACTGCACATGCTACGGTTGAAATCGATGTTGTGATGGTCTTGGGTTGGTGCAGGAGCAGAACAAGATTAGATAGCTTGAAGGTCGGTCTTGAGTGGAAATCAGGTTGCAGCGGGAGACAGATCTCAGCAAGCCTGTTGACAAACCGCAACCGGTTACAGTGTACAGTAATGCAATTGAAACAATTCACAAGAACACAAATGACAGAAGACATAACTCTTAACTACTAACAGAACAGACAGCCTGCAAAACACGGCGCTAATAGCAGCCTACAAAGCATGACCGCCTAGCGCCTACGGAACTCGAACTCGGTACCTCTCGCTCTCTATGCCAGTGTGTTATCCAATGCGCTATCGCTGTCTGTATTTCTGTTTTGCAGGAGGTGAATGATGGTTTCGACGACTATGAAAACGACCTTTCTCAGCCGAACGAATACATGTCGAATCACAACTGGAGATCCACTCGTGGAAATCTCGACATCCAGAACAACGGAAGTGCCCAGCACGAGGTCATCCAGACCCTGGCCGGGCTCGATTCGTAGGAGGAAGGATAGGGTCGACAGTCCACCGCTCTAGACGGGACCAGGAAAGTCACGTCTCAGCTCGGCGTCCTTCTGCGCGCAAGAACTCGCGGCGTCCAGCTTTGATTTCTGACAAACAAAATCATTTAACGCTTTTTCTCGTTGTTGAATTGATTTTTGTAGGAATTAAAAATCGTGACTTCACAGAAGATTAAGATGATGCAAACTGTCAATAATCTAGGAATAAAGGCAAAGAATGTGTTTACTAAAGAATGAAATATTATTGCCTTCATAATATGCTATACTTGCCTGCATAATAAATGGCTATGTAGATGAGGCCTTTTAATACTCTAGAGGTAGAGGCAACGAATCGTAATCGTAATCGCTACCGTAAACTTCTAACTTCTAAGGGGTCGTTCATTAATTATGTCAACAAAATAAGGGGAGGGAGTTTGGAAACGTTTGACAGTTGTTGACAAGGGGTTGGGGGTTCCGTACAATTTGACGTCAACAAATTTTTTTCCAATGAATCACCACACCCTTCAAAATGGTAGCGAAAACATTAAATAATGTTAAAAATTTTTAAAGTGCTTAATGTTTAATACTACTAAAAGCTGAGCAATAAACTAAACTCATATATTTTGAAATTCGAGATTGCATTTTTAGTGTAAAAAATATTCTACATGTATTGAGCCATTGTGTTTCTTTTTTGTAGGGGGTTCTGGGATTGTTGACATAATTGTTAAGGGGTCCGTCAATGTTTGACAGTTGTTGACAAGGGGAGGAGGTCAAAAACTGCCTAAAATTTATTGACATAATCAATGGACGACCCCTAAGGCGCCACTCGAAAACCAAGGTGCTGGGCACCAGCTTATTCACGAGCGCTGCGTCGAGTCGAGAGGTTGTCCAAAGGGTAGTCGGAAGGAGACGTTTCTGCGAGGCAATGGCAAAACTTATTGCATGCCCCTGTGCAGCGGCGCCGCCAGGATGTTAATTGTGTACGCACAATAACCCGGAGACGACACGTAGGCCGGGGCCCGGGGGACGAAGGTCAGTGGAGGGATACGATGAACGGGCGTCCGAAGGACGATCGCTGTGGCCTGCAGCGCCGAGCAGGGGAGGGGTTTGGGGAGGGGGATGTGCCCCTCCTCACTTAAAACTTTTTTGAATTTCCACACTGTAATTTTAAGCAGTCATCGGAACAAAATTGCTTCATCATTTCAATGCTTGTTGGAACCAGATGTCACTCGTTGCTAAGATGTAGTTTGAGTCGCGTTTGACTGCAGACAATACTAGCAAACCAGACACTTATTGAATTTAATATAAAAACTAGAAAATACGTTCAATTTCTAAGAGCGCTATAAGCCTTAAGGTAAACATATTGCTGACCAGACATAATTAGCATAAATAGTTTATAAATGGTACACAATCCAAACGAGAAGGATTCAACTACCGAATCGTGAAGCCATGAGGTAGGGCCTAACGATGTAGTTTTACTAAATGTTCAAGGAACACAACATTTTGAAATTTGATATCTTGAAATTTGACAGATAGCACTCGAGAGAAGCCATTTAGGTGTACAAATATAATATTTGTACACATATCATTTCAACAGTAGATTATACTCATTATTATATGATAGTATCATATTTTATAATAGTAAATAATGTCATTATACCATATAATATCAATAGATTATTTTTTAAGTCGATAGATTATTTTCTAAATCGATAGATTATTTTATAAGTCGATAGATTATTTTCTAAGTCGGTAGATTATTTTCTAAGTCGATAGATTATTTTCTAAGTCGATAGATTATTTTCTAAGTCGATAGACTTATTTTCTAAGTCGATAGACTTATTTTCTAAGTCGATAGACTTATTTTCTAATTATTTTCTAAGTCATATTTTCTAATTATTTTCTAAGTCATATTTTCTAATTATTTTCTAAGTCATATTTTCTAATTATTTTCTAAGTCATATTTTCTAAGTCATATTTTCTAAGTCATATTTTCTAATTATTTTCTAAGTCATATTTTCTAATTATTTTCTAAGTCATATTTTCTAATTATTTTCTAAGTCATATTTTCTAAGTCATATTTTCTAAGTCATATTTTCTAAGTCATATTTTCTAAGTCATATTTTCTAATTATTTTCTAAGTCATATTTTCTAATTATTTCCTAAGTCATATTTTCTAAGTTATATTTTCTAATTATTTTCTAAGTCATGTTTTCTAATTATTTTCTAAGTCATATTTTCTAATTATTTTCTAAGTCATATTTTCTAAGTCATATTTTCTAATTATTTTCTAAGTCATATTTTCTAATTATTTTCTAAGTCATATTTTCTAATTATTTTCTAAGTCATATTTTCTAATTATTTTCTAAGTATATTTTCATTATTTTCTAAGTCATATTTTCTAAGTCATATTTTCTAAGTCATATTTTCTAAGTCATATTTTCTAAGTCATATTTTCTAAGTCATATTTTCTAAGTCATATTTTCTAAGTCATATTTTCTAATTATTTTCTAAGTCATATTTTCTAATTATTTTCTAAGTCATATTTTCTAATTATTTTCTAAGTCATATCTTCTAATTATTTTCTAAGTCATATTTTCTAATTATTTTCTAAGTCATATTTTCTAAGTCATATTTTCTAATTATTTTCTAAGTCCTATTTTCTAAGTCATATTTTCTAATTATTTTCTAAGTCATATTTTCTAATTATTTTCTAAGTCATATTTTCTAATTATTTCTAAGTCATATTTTCTAAGTTATATTTTCTAATTATTTTCTAAGTCATGTTTTCTAATTATTTTCTAAGTCATATTTTCTAATTATTTTCTAAGTCATATTTTCTAAGTCATATTTTCTAATTATTTCCTAAGTCATATTTTCTAATTATTTTCTAAGTCATATTTTCTAATTATTTCCTAAGTCATATTTTTTAATTATTTTCTAAGTCATATTTTCTAATTATTTTCTAAGTCATATTTTCTAATTATTTTCTAAGTCATATTTTCTAAGTCATATTTTCTAAGTCATATTTTCTAAGTCATATTTTCTAAGTCATATTTTCTAAGTCATATTTTCTAAGTCATATTTTCTAAGTCATATTTTCTAATTATTTTCTAAGTCATATTTTCTAATTATTTTCTAAGTCATATTTTCTAATTATTTTCTAAGTCATATTTTCTAATTATTTTCTAAGTCATATTTTCTAATTATTTTCTAAGTCATATTTTCTAAGTCATATTTTCTAAGTCATATTTTCTAAGTCATATTTTCTAAGTCATATTTTCTAAGTCATATTTTCTAAGTCATATTTTCTAAGTCATATTTTCTAATTATTTTCTAAGTCATATTTTCTAATTATTTTCTAAGTCATATTTTCTAATTATTTTCTAAGTCATATTTTCTAAGTCATATTTTCTAAGTCATATTTTCTAAGTCATATTTTCTAAGTCATATTTTCTAAGTCATATTTTCTAAGTCATATTTTCTAAGTCATATTTTCTAATTATTTTCTAAGTCATATTTTCTAATTATTTTCCTAAGTCATATTTTCTAATTATTTTCTAAGTCATATTTTCTAATTATTTCCTAAGTCATATTTTCTAATTATTTTCTAAGTCATATTTTCTAATTATTTTCTAAGTCATATTTTCTAATTATTTTCTAAGTCATATTTTCTAAGTCATATTTTCTAAGTCATATTTTCTAAGTCATATTTTCTAATTATTTTCTAAGTCATATTTTCTAATTATTTTCTAAGTCATATTTTCTAAGTCATATTTTCTAATTATTTTCTAAGTCATATTTTCTAAGTCATATTTTCTAATTATTTTCTAAGTCATATTTTCTAATTATTTTCTAAGTCATATTTTCTAATTATTTCTAAGTCATATTTTCTAATTATTTTCTAAGTCATATTCTCTAATTATTTTCTAAGTCATATTTACTAATTATTTTCTAAGTCATATTTTCTAATGATTTTCTAAGTCATATTTTCTAAGGCATATTTTCTAAATATTTTCTAATTATTTTCTAAGTCATATTTTCTAATTATTTTCTAAGTCATATTTTCTAATTATTTTCTAAGTCATATTTTCTAAGTCATATTTTCTAAGTCATATTTTCTAAGTCATATTTTCTAATTATTTTCTAAGTCATATTTTCTAATTATTTTCTAAGTCATATTTTCTAATTATTTTCTAAGTCATATTTTCTAATTATTTTCTAAGTCATATTTTCTAAGTCATATTTTCTAATTATTTTCTAAGTCATATTTTCTAATTATTTTCTAAGTCATATTTTCTAAGTCATATTTTCTAAGTCATATTTTCTAATTATTTTCTAAGTCATATTTTCTAAGTCATATTTTCTAAGTCATATTTTCTAAGTCATATTTTCTAATTATTTTCTAAGTCATATTTTCTAATTATTTTCTAAGTCATATTTTCTAATTATTTTCTAAGTTATATTTTCTAATTATTTTCTAAGTCATATTTTCTAATTATTTTCTAATTCATATTTTCTAATTATTTTCTAAGTCATATTTTCTAATTATTTTCTAAGTCATATTTTCTAATTATTTTCTAAGTCATATTTTCTAAGTCATATTTTCTAAGTCATATTTTCTAAGTCATATTTTCTAAGTCATATTTTCTAAGTCATATTTTCTAAGTCATATTTTCTAAGTCATATTTTCTAAGTCATATTTTCTAAGTCATATTTTCTAAGTCATATTTTCTAATTATTTTCTAAGTCATATTTTCTAAGTCATATTTTCTAATTATTTTCTAAGTCATATTTTCTAATTATTTTCTAAGTCATATTTTCTAATTATTTCTAAGTCATATTTTCTAATTATTTTCTAAGTCATATTCTCTAATTATTTTCTAAGTCATATTTACTAATTATTTTCTAAGTCATATTTTCTAATTATTTTCTAAGTCATATTTTCTAAGGCATATTTTCTAAGTCATATTTTCTAATTATTTTCTAAGTCAAGTCATATTTTCTAATTATTTTCTAAGTCATATTTTCTAATTATTTTCTAAGTCATATTTTCTAAGTCATATTTTCTAAGTCATATTTTCTAAGTCATATTTTCTAATTATTTTCTAAGTCATATTTTCTAATTATTTTCTAAGTCATATTTTCTAATTATTTTCTAAGTCATATTTTCTAATTATTTTCTAAGTCATATTTTCTAAGTCATATTTTCTAATTATTTTCTAAGTCATATTTTCTAATTATTTTCTAATTCATATTTTCTAATTATTTCTAAGTCATATTTTCTAATTATTTTCTAAGTCATATTCTCTAATTATTTTCTAAGTCATATTTACTAATTATTTTCTAAGTCATATTTTCTAATTATTTTCTAAGTCATATTTTCTAAGGCATATTTTCTAAATATTTTCTAATTATTTTCTAAGTCATATTTTCTAATTATTTTCTAAGTCATATTTTCTAATTATTTTCTAAGTCATATTTTCTAAGTCATATTTTCTAAGTCATATTTTCTAAGTCATATTTTCTAATTATTTTCTAAGTCATATTTTCTAATTATTTTCTAAGTCATATTTTCTAATTATTTTCTAAGTCATATTTTCTAATTATTTTCTAAGTCATATTTTCTAAGTCATATTTTCTAATTATTTTCTAAGTCATATTTTCTAATTATTTTCTAAGTCATATTTTCTAAGTCATATTTTCTAAGTCATATTTTCTAAGTCATATTTTCTAAGTCATATTTTCTAATTATTTTCTAAGTCATATTTTCTAATTATTTTCTAAGTCATATTTTCTAATTATTTTCTAAGTTATATTTTCTAATTATTTTCTAAGTCATATTTTCTAATTATTTTCTAAGTCATATTTTCTAATTATTTTCTAAGTCATATTTTCTAATTATTTTCTAAGTCATATTTTCTAATTATTTTCTAAGTCATATTTTCTAAGTCATATTTTCTAAGTCATATTTTCTAAGTCATATTTTCTAATTATTTTCTAAGTCATATTTTCTAATTATTTTCTAAGTCATATTTTCTAAGTCATATTTTCTAATTATTTTCTAATCCTATTTTCTAAGTCATATTTTCTAATTATTTTCTAAGTCATATTTTCTAATTATTTTCTAAGTCATATTTTCTAATTATTTCTAAGTCATATTTTCTAATTATTTTCTAAGTCATATTCTCTAATTATTTTCTAAGTCATATTTACTAATTATTTTCTAAGTCATATTTTCTAATTATTTTCTAAGTCATATTTTCTAAGTCATATTTTCTAAGTCATATTTTCTAAATATTTTCTAATTATTTTCTAAGTCATATTTTCTAATTATTTTCTAAGTCATATTTTCTAATTATTTTCTAAGTCATATTTTCTAAGTCATATTTTCTAAGTCATATTTTCTAAGTCATATTTTCTAATTATTTTCTAAGTCATATTTTCTAATTATTTTCTAAGTCATATTTTCTAATTATTTTCTAAGTCATATTTTCTAATTATTTTCTAAGTCATATTTTCTAAGTCATATTTTCTAAGTCATATTTTCTAAGTCATATTTTCTAAGTCATATTTTCTAATTATTTTCTAAGTCATATTTTCTAAGTCATATTTTCTAAGTCATATTTTCTAATTATTTTCTAAGTCATATTTTCTAATTATTTTCTAAGTCATATTTTCTAATTATTTTCTAAGTCATATTTTCTAATTATTTTCTAAGTCATATTTTCTAATTATTTTCTAAGTCATATTTTCTAATTATTTTCTAAGTCATATTTTCTAATTATTTTCTAAGTCATATTTTCTAATTATTTTCTAAGTCATATTTTCTAATTATTTTCTAAGTCATATTTTCTAAGTCATATTTTCTAAGTCATATTTTCTAAGTCATATTTTCTAAGTCATATTTTCTAATTATTTTCTAAGTCATATTTTCTAATTATTTTCTAAGTCATATTTTCTAATTATTTTCTAAGTCATATTTTCTAATTATTTTCTAAGTCATATTTTCTAAGTTATTTTCTAAGTCATATTTTCTAAGTCATATTTTCTAAGTCATATTTTCTAATTATTTTCTAAGTTATTTTCTAAGTCATATTTTCTAAGTCATATTTTCTAAGTAATTATTTTCTAAGTCATATTTTCTAATTATTTTCTAAGTCATATTTTCTAATTATTTTCTAAGTCATATTTTCTAATTATTTTCTAAGTCATATTTTCTAATTATTTTCTAAGTCATATTTTCTAATTATTTTCTAAGTCATATTTTCTAATTATTTTCTAAGTCATATTTTCTAATTATTTTCTAAGTCATATTTTCTAATTATTTTCTAAGTCATATTTTCTAAGTCATATTTTCTAAGTCATATTTTCTAAGTCATATTTTCTAAGTCATATTTTCTAATTATTTTCTAAGTCATATTTTCTAATTATTTCCTAAGTCATATTTTCTAAGTTATATTTTCTAATTATTTTCTAAGTCATGTTTTCTAATTATTTTCTAAGTCATATTTTCTAATTATTTTCTAAGTCATATTTTCTAAGTCATATTTTCTAATTATTTTCTAAGTCATATTTTCTAATTATTTTCTAAGTCATATTTTCTAAGTCATATTTTCTAAGTCATATTTTCTAAGTCATATTTTCTAATTATTTTCTAAGTCATATTTTCTAATTATTTTCTAAGTCATATTTTCTAATTATTTTCTAAGTCATATTTCTAATTATTTTCTAAGTCATATTTTCTAAGTCATATTTTCTAAGTCATATTTTCTAATTATTTTCTAAGTCATATTTTCTAATTATTTTCTAAGTCGATAGACTATTTTCTATATTTTTTTCTAAGTCGATAGACTATTTTCTAATTATTTTCTAAGTCGATAGACTATTTTCTAATTATTTTCTAAGTCGATAGACTATTTTCTAATTATTTTCTAAGTCGACTTAGAAAATAATCTAAGTCGATAGATTTTCATAGGCCTTTTTGAAAAATTATCGGAAACGACCTGTTGTAAATAATGACGTTACTGACGTTGTTTGCACTACTATGCTTAGTAAGTTAGTATAGTTTTCTTAGCCTACTACAACTAATTCACTAAATGCAATCTTCGAAAATTTCTCAGCGCCCACAAAACCCTTAGTCTTTCTTAATACCCCATTATTAAGTCTTCATTGCACACCCCAACTCCAAGTGGATCAATGACTGACCCCCAGTCTTTTTTCTACAATTCTCATAGGCCTACTAGAGAACAGTAGCCTAAGGTACGGGGAGAAGTGAGATCTGTTGGACAAAGGTCGGAGGATAGGCTAGTTTGTTTAATTGCTCGCGGAGGCCAATAATGAGGAATTCTGTTTTTGAACGGTTAAGATATAGCAGGTTAGCGGTCATCCAGGCTGAAATCTGAGTGATGATGTTGAGTAAGTGATTTAGTGCACCTGGAAGGGAGTGAGGCATAGAACGAGTATGCGAATATTACGAATATTAAGATTTTTAGAAATTGACTAATATTGACGAATATTAAAACTGGCCAACGAATATTAAGAATATTAATTTTTTAGTTTTTTTAATTCTTCAACATCCGGGATTAATTTTTTAAAATCATTGCCAAAAATATGCATAAGAACAGTTACATATTACAGTTACTCAGCCAAGTACAGACCTATATGGTGGGTAAAATCATTCTTGACATTATATTGAGTGGCGTAACAGAGTCTCCCCCTAAAAGTCTCCCCCCGGAGACTCTATTTCGAAACAGATTCTCCCCGGCGGATCTGTTTCAGTATAAATTCGCCCCCCGGAGACTATATTCTGAAACAAAGTCTCCGGGGGGGAGAAAATGTTTCATCCCCCGTTGAAATAAAGTCTCCCCCGGGGAGACTTTATTTCAATTTCAATTTTCATTTTCATACAATTTATTGTTCCCAGTTTTAATCAACAATTATGCACTTATTGTCATAGTTGCCATTTTAAGGAACTATAGTCCATATTTATTAATTTTAGCAAATAATAAGCATTATAGTGGAGTATTAAAAACAATTTTAACTAAATATCAGCAACAGAGAGATTTAAATGATTAAGCATTTATTGGACGAGTAGGCCTACGCATAGTCTTCATAAATAATTTCAAGTTAGCAGTGTTGTTCAGTAATTGAAATACATGTAATTGAATTACGTAATTGAATTACATGTTGTGTAATTGTAATTGTAATTTAATTACATTTTAAGTCCAGTGATTGTTATTGTATTTCAATTACAATATTGCATGTAATTTGTAATTGAATGAAGTGTAAATTACGAATTACTTCGATAACAGAGAAGATGCCAGCCTGCAGTGTTGACCCGGGCCACCCGTTTAGTTGAATAAACTGCTCTGCATCATGTTTGCATGGCAACGTAATTGTCAACATTATTCTTTCCTTACACCCCTCTTACAATCTTACAGCACACTTTGATAGACCGCAAGGGCAAGGGCTGACCTTCATTATCAGGCTATCCATGCAGTCATGCACTCATTCTTAGCTAGCTTACTGCAGCTGCCTACAGAAAACAGAGCTTCCATCTTCAGCTCCAGTTGAGCGTCTCTTTAGCACTGCTGGATGAATTGACTCACTCACCCAGGCGCAATCAACTAAGTTCTCTAACAGACTATCATTTTGAAAAACCTTACTAAAAATCAAATAAACTCTAACTTGTTTTAATGGATCATAATTGTAAATCGTATTTTGGATACCTGGCAAACTTATAATACAATTGAATGTATATATTATTACAATTTACAGGCCATGTTTTGGATGTTTTAGTTTTAAAATAGAGTAGGGCCTAAATTAAAAATTATTGAAAAAATTCAAAATCATTTGCCAACATTAAAGGAATAATTGAAAAGTAATTGGTAATTAAATTACAATGAAAATGTAATTGTAATTCAATTACTTTCACAATCAAGTAATTGTAATTGTAATTCAATTACAATTACAAGCATGTAATTGCAATTATAATTCAATTACACTTAGAATGTAATTGATAAAACACTGCAAGTTAGGCAATCGACGAATGGTGATAGGGATGTTGTTCCATACCAAGGGTAGGCCTACCATGGAGAAATTCGCTTATTTGTAGGATGTTGGGTGTTTATCTGGTCAATTAATTCTAAGGCCTTTGTGGCTAATCCCATACTTTAAGTTGGTAAATTATTTCGTATGGTCAATTTAAAATGGACGCTGGATTGATTACAAAAATTGTAGGCTTACCCGTAAGTACAGTAGAAGCTGAATCCATGAGAATATATAATTGTTTAATTGATGAAAAATATTCCAGCCTTATCCATAATTTTGAACTGTTTCACAAAGTAGTACTTTTTAAAGCAACTTCTAGCCAATGTAGGCCTATACTAACTATAATACTGAATCCGTTAAGATCATCTAAGTCTAAGCAGAAAATGTAATGAACTTCAGCTACGAATAATTGTGTGTAATAAGTTTATTTAACGACGCCGTCATATCGACGATGATTGGCGTCTACGAATAATTTATGCTTTATTTTCTTTAATTGATATTGGCCTATCGACACTTCAATAGGTTTGATTTAGCTTCGCTTATTCAGTGGTTCTATGAATGCCTATAATCTTCATCAAAGAATGCCAGAAAAGCAAGGGCAAGCATAATAATTCCATGGTTCAACAAATGCTTCAGTAGTCTTTATCTCAAGCCTGTATACATATTACATAGGCCCTACTGGCTTCACGGACTACAATGCTTTATTTTCTTTAATTGATATCGGCCTATCGACACTAAATAGGTTTGATTTAGCTTCGCTTATTCAGTGGTTCTATGAATGCCTAATCTTCATCAAAGAATGCCAGAAAAGCAAGGGCAAGCATAATAATTCCATGGTTCAACAAATGCTTCAGTAGTCTTCATCTGAAGCCTGTACTGGCTTCACGGACTACAATGCTTTATTTTCTTTAATTGATATTGGCCTGTCGACACTAAATAGGTTTGATTTAGCTTCGCTTATTCAGTGGTTCTGTGAATGCTAACAATGATAAGCAACGAATATGCTAACCAGATCAATGGACGAATGGTATAGGCCTATTCCGCATCAAAAGATTCACAGAAAATCAAGTGCAAGCTCATATCAGTTGATTAATATCAGTTGAAGGTTAGGCCTATTCTGCATCAAGAATCGCATAGAAGCCACGCGCTAGCTCGTATCAGGAAGTCAGTACAGGTACCGTATTATAGTTATTCCAATGCATTGTTTCAGACTCCTTGTATAGCTAATAAGCTGGCCTGATATTATATCTGACGCTAGTAATATTGAATGACCAATATCCAACACATTTTCAGTGGTAGATCTAAGTCATCTAACTCTAAAAGAATCAGCGGTAAGCTAATTAGCGTTAGCTGGCAAAAGGACTGCAGCATTAATTATTGAATGGGATAGGGATTACTGGTCACAGAATCGTTTCAGAAACTAGCACCAGTAAAATGCCTACTTGTGGTCAGAGCCATTTCCTTCATTAGGCTATAACAAACAATGTGTGTAATCTAGGCCTATCCATTGCGTTTTATTGACATAAGCGTCCGACATATCCTAGTGGTGTTCTACATTTACTCTTATAAAACATTTATTTAATAATTTTCTTATTTCATTTCATGTTTTTCATGTCCAATTCAAATAGTAAACACATCAGATTTTTTTACGAAAATGTACATATTAAATCACATTTAAAATTATATAGGAAAGCAACTGAAATATAAAGGGGGCGATTTTTTAGTAGGGGGAGACTTTGTATCGTAGACGGGGAGATTCTATTTCAATGGGGGAGACTTTGTTTTGATACAGAGTCTCCGGGGGAGACATTATTTCAGCCAGGGGGAGACTCTGTTTCGGGGGGAGACTTTATATCATGACACCGGCGCCAGAGTATTTGCCGCCCTAGGCGAACCTGTCGCGCTGCGCCCCCGGTAACTGCGATAACTAATTAATATTAAATTAACTAAGTTAATTTAAAAGTTATCCATAATAACAGTAACAGTCTGGAAACTGCATTAGCTATGCAGCCTATGCTGTATACGATGTAACACGTTTAATGGGAATTTAACATGTAAATACATGCAGGCCTATTAAATAATGAAACAGTGCACATTTTTCTTTGAACACTTTAAAAGAAATCCTACGGCTACGTGTACTTTAAAGTCAAAATCCTACCTACGTACGAACTTTCTACGAAGTCTGTAGAAATAATTATAATGTAATTTCAAAATTTTATTTTTCGCACTATCATGCAATTTAGCAAAATAATGTAGAAGAGTTCTATCAGTTCAATGTCTCCAGCGAGAGGCCTATCATGTTCAATTGATAATGTAGCTATAGGCCCAGTCCAACAAATCTTTCTTGCAGCATGGACGTAGGCAAATATATTTCTTTTGAGCTTCGAGAAGCTTCTCTCATTATTAGCCACAAAAACTGGAAGTGTCAAGAAGACGTCAAATCGAATAAATATGCGGCGTCTTGTAACTATTTTAAACTATAAAAACTATATTTTAAATCTAGTAGGCCTATATCAATGCTTGCACACATATTGCGCCATTTATTGACCTCGATCACCCAGACCGTTATCTTTAGTGTCTGGTTTTGTACTAGCACTTAGCACTAGATTTTCTTGACATGAATTATGTTTTTAAAAAAAATTGATTAAACTTTTATTAAACTTTTAATAAAAACAGGGTTTCAGTAAAACAAGAAAAACATAAGTGAAAACACAAGGTCTCCAGAAACCCCATTTTAGAAGTTCGGATTAAAAACCAAGATCTTGGGAAAAACCGAAGGAGTGGTAACATTGCTGATGATCGGTCTCAGTTTCATTTCAAATAGGTCTATGTCGCTATGGTAAGCAACTTCAAACTTGCAATAGTTAAGAGCATAAGCGTGACGTGCCACGTACATGACTGACGTTAAGTTTTCGAAATGTCTGTGGTCTGTGTGAAGCCGCTTCTTATTTTCGTATTCATTTACTAATGAATGGCGGCAAAACGCCGGCAATGTTTAAATTTGTTTTTATTTAGCTTTTCTGCCGCCCCCAGAAGCGTGCCGTCCTAGGCGGCCGCCTAGTTCGCCTAGTGATTAAACCGGCCCTGCATTCTTGACATTATATTGAGCGGCGTGGCTAGGTATTTGGGCGCCAATACCAACAATAGAGATTTCACTTTTTTCATTTGCAATTTTTCACTTCTTAGCCTTTCAGCGCTGTACGCATTTGCGTAAGTGCGTACGCCTAACGGCGCCCCTGCCCCTGTGCACGTGTCGCTAGCATTTCAAAACGTCTGGAGTAAACTATTCAGGACGAGCTATTTCTGTAGCTGTCTTTTCCATCACGTTAAGCTGACTATAAGATGAATAATATTATAGACTATAGTTCCCCTTACAAGTAGGCAGTGGCGTAACGAAGGGGGGCAGAGGGGCAGCCGCCCCCGGGCGCAGCACAAGGGGTGGGGCGCAAAATTAGCTTTCAGTGGTACAAAGTACTATGACAAGAACGATGAAAAGTCATTAAGAAAATTAAAAAGGGCGCAGTCATCAACTCTTGCCCCCGGGCGCTGAAATCCTTCGTTACGCCACTGCAAGTAGACCACACCCCACGGCGACCGAAAGGGTTCACTGCCTTCTGGATTGGACGGAATAGGAGTAGGCCTACTAGAACTCTGATTCTAACTGCAAATGTAATTACAACAGTTCATGCAGGCCTAATGTAATTGAATTATTATATAGCGCCCCTTCAAGATAGGCTATCTATTCAGAGGCACTCTCTACGCTAGCCTATTATTATGATGTTAAATGTCATTACAAACGAATACATTACACCAGTTAGCAAAACAATGTACACTGTTGCACAGTAAGCTGGAGTAACCAATGGCAACCAAAAGGTAGGCCTAGACTATAGCATAGTCGGTTGAAAGCTACTTATAATATAGCCTAGAGTGTTTTACAATGTCAACGGTCAGCACAAGTGCTAATTAATATTAAGGCAAATAATTATTATTAATTATCATAGTAGGCCTACTTATGATTATTTTCAACTGTTCTTTTGATCTCCTGAATACCGGGCTGCAGGTGGAGGAAGGCTGTTCCAGGAACGCGGGGCAGCAACCCGAAAAATCCAATCGTTCACTAGGCCTACACTGATACCTACCGTACATCTGTAGATAATAGTTGTTAAATTCATCCGGATCTGATTTTATACCGGTGCCCGACACTTAATAAGGTAGCTCAAGACTGCAACTGATGGCTGTAATTAATGTTTTCACCACTGAGCAGAGTTCTGAAAAGGCAGACAAAGAATGCAAGCGTAGATGCTAAAATATCCGAGATTTCTTAGCGCCACACCAGAGACCAGAGTTATTACTGGCGCTATATAAAATCATGTCCACAGGAACCTGCAGGTTGCTTGGTCGTCACAGGGGTCGTCAGGTGGTCAAGCGTTCTCGATCATTTGCTGACGCTTCTTCCAAGATGAGTAGTTGAGTAGCCTACATGCAAGAGAAACTGCATGGAGTTGTAGTAGTCGAGTTTGGGGTGAACAATTGACGTGGTTATAGCTCAACGATGATAACACACAACTCTTCATATCTTCCTCTAACTCCTCTGATAGCCGAACTCCGTCACTGTGGAGTGCCAGTCCCAAGCCTGGACGAAGAAGGAGGGCAACGCTATAGTGACCTTTGTATTGACAGTATCGTTAAGTAGAAACTACCAACTACCGTTCGTTAGGCCCGCATTTTGCCCACATCGGGTCGGTCTACACGCTTTTATATAGCGACAGTACATATGACCTCGACCCTGTTCATTTTTCAATGAATTGATCGGGTGAGAACCTTCACCGCCACTGCCCGTTTGAATGGGCCTTTCATGGTATCCGTGTAGGCTATAAGTACTGCGTTAGCCCTAGATGAAAATCTCTTAAATAAGCCACCATTAGAAGGCAAACCTCTCTCCGCAGTCCGCACGCACTCTCACACAGAGGTGCCTAGTCTAACGGTCTAAATTAAGTAGGCTACAGTAGCACAATTCAGGCCCGCTCTGGGCTCAGTAAACATGGCTGTGTCCCAGAGGCCCTAAATCATCTACATAAAAAGGCAGGCAAAGTACGGGGCAAAGTCGACGAAGGTCACGAATATGCATATAATCATAAGATGTGCGTGATAACTGAGTGATGTGGTCTGCAAAGACAAGGCTCTGTCAATGATGAAGCTAATAGAAGGAAACCTTATTCCTAAGTCACATCAAATAAAAATTGTCACGTGACAGAAAACGATAGCACATTGGTCATTGTCACGAGGCAGAACCGCGCCTCATATTCCAATTTCTGTATGACCTTGCGAGCGTTAAAAATGTTTGCAATAATAATATGAAATATAACATGCAGTAAAATTAAGCTTCGCTTATGAAGGCCCTACATCAAACCATACAACGAATAGGTTATATTAAACATGTCATTCTCACAAAATTTCATGGGCTTGACTTTTCTTAAATTCATGAACTTTACATACTACAGAAAATCTGTTCTTTACTGATACGATATTTTACTTTTACGGTAGTTGAAATTTTACTTAAAGCAGCTCCCTTTAAAAAAATTTAATTTCCGTGTAGTATATTACTTTACTTAGCCTACCTACTAAATGCGGTGCAATGCAGGGACACAGACTAAACTCAAAGTCGCCAAAAAGTCTTCCACCAAAAATTACAGAATTTTTCAAAATTTAGCAAAGGTTTATCTAAATGCTTTTTAACTTACTATAACAAAAGCTTAAAATGTAACTGTTGTAATTATTACTCGTTTTGTCGTTAACGTTAAAGCTGATGTGGCGTTGCGATGAGACAGAGCGCGTGATTGGCTGTCAGCAGATGACTTTTTACTTTGACCTCTGAATCGACCAATCACAGATCGTGTAACAAACGGCGTAGTGATACCTACTACGTACCATATGGTCTGTTTACACGAGGATTGCATCTTGGTAAGTTGAAGTTAGACATTTTATTAAAATTTACGGCTTTATTCTTTCTTATTCTTTTTATATCGCCTATGGACAGTTTAACTGATACGTTGCCACGTTTTTTCGACAGGCAGACGAATCGTAAGAAGAGCTGGGGCAATCGAAGTTTTAGCGTTTACAGGACGGACCTTTCCGGAAACAGTACATGTAAGCGTTACCTTTGAAATTCGGCATTTATGTTGCGCTATATTTCAGCTTAACTCTGTTAAAAGGAGACTGTTTACTGGTGTTTAGATATTAAACAGTTAGTTTGTAGGTACTGTTTGAAGCATTGATTCGGTGCGTCTGATAGAGTGCACGATGACATTACCGGCGATCAATAAGGAGACTTCCTGTTCGATTGCCTAAACTTTCTCTGAAGGTCTATCTGTGCAATCACAATGTCTGTCATTTTGACACTGGGATACCCATGATACACCGTCGGCAACCGGGCTTGCGTGTTGGTGGGAGGAGTGACCTTGACGGCCATTCGCTTTGGGCGATTCGATCTACCACCTGTCGTTGCTATATCATGTTAACTCAGCTTGGTCCTTATGTGGCGGCAGGTTGTTGTCCCTGTTTTCTAATAATGACACCCTACCCATGACCCTGGCTGACCCGCATGACGCCGAACCGACCCTCATGACGCCTAACGCTAGCCGATCCTCATAATGCCCTACCTGACTCATGATGCTGACCAACCCTCTCGACTCCTAATTTCACCCTCACCAACCCTCACAACGCGTAACCTGACCTTTACCAACCCTCACGGCGCCTAACCTCACCCTAACTGACCATCACGACACCTAACCTTACGTAACCAACCCTCATGATGCCTAACCTCACCGTAACCAACCCTCACGATGCCTAACCTCACCCTAACCAACCCTCACAACGCCTAACCTCACCCTAACCAACGCTCACAACGCCAATTGTGAAAACGTTTCCTATTTCGATGTCCGCCATTTCAAAATCCTGGCAGAAGTAAGCAAGATCACATGACATGCTTTAGCCAGTATCGTGACAGGTGTGAATTCAGTGCTTGGGTTTCGCTAACATCCGGATTGGGGCCTCGTAGTTGTAGGGGCTTGGACCTGTCTGAATCCCTGAGAGGCCCTGATGGTTACCCCTGAGGGTCATCGAAATCAGATGAAGAAATTGTTTCCATTAGAAGAAATGTGCATTTGATGTAATCTACACTGAAAGTCCAGTTATATGCTGAATTTGCCTATAGTAATGATACGATTTGGCCGATGTAACCAAGTTAATCAAATCCTGGTAGTCTTTTCATGTGCCAGGGTTTGGTAATTAAGGTAAACAGTAATTAGCAGAGTTGTTGTGGGATATTGCTGGTGCAGTAAAATATGGAAAAATTACTCTTAGTTGCTCTATTGTAGTGTGTTTTGGTTGACAAAAATGCAATACTTTGGGTGGAATTTGAAGAAATCTGAAGTGATTTTTGTAGGTTTGACTTTTAGTGTGATTATTTGTAGTCAATCTGATATGAACTTAGAAAACTAGTTGCCTCTAGAATCGCAGTTAGCCAGATCATTTTGATGATGAATATGGTTGACCCAGTTATCTATGACATTGAATGAGTGGTTTTAGAGCGTGTTTGGCCCGAATATCTCTGATGATGAATTGTTCGTTTTAGAGCATGGCCGACCCAATTAGTTTTGATGAGGAATGGTTGGTTTTAAAGAATTGTTTACCCAGTTATCTATGAGAGTGAATGATTGGTTTTTGAGCATGGTTGACCTGATTATCTTTGATCATGATTGGTTGCCTTTAATATACTAGTGACCAAAGGGACATTACGATTGGTTGCATTTAGAGTACTGGTGACCTGGCCTGATTGCGACGATGAGTTGTGAAGGACCCGGTTTTGACGCCTTCCACGCGGCAGTGGTGGATGACCCGTCGAAAGAGCCAACTTATGCGGAAGCGTTTCCACCACTTCCAGTGTCTGCTGTGGATGCAGAGCCATATCTGCCGTCACCATCAAGCATTCCAGGTGGAAACCAGTGGAGCAAGAAGATGTCATTGAGGTCGTCGACTACAACTCAGGTTTGTGGCTGAGTGGAGTTTATTACAACATTTGGGGCGAGGAGATGGTTGAATGGTAACACGCTGGTACGAAAATCAGAAGGACGAATGTTTGATACTGGCTAGACCCATAAGGTTGACTCATCCTTCCATTCAATAGGGGGAAATGTAAAATGAGCAGGACAAATGGCCGGCATTTCAGGCTGCCATACGGTTAAATTCGACTTCTGTTAAACTTGTTATCATCCTTTACTACTTCATGTGTATTGTGTGATCTGACTGCGTACTTGTCAGTTTGAATTAATAAACGAATATTATTATTATTTATAGTCAGTGGTGCAGTTACAACATCAATAGTTGTGGGTCCATAAAATATCTTGCTTATGAATATTCAGTATAAATTCTGTATAGGAATGTTAAGGGGTTGCTAAATTAATGTTGCTTTTGTAGCATGAGATGAAGACGGAGTCATAGGTTAGCATGTTGTATCATTGAGACATTTGGTATTAAGCCTGGATTGATGTGGGGGGTGATCTGCTGATAAACTTGTTTGCATAGTACTGACAAAATTCAGCGGTAAATCTATCCATTTGGCTGTAAATTGGCTTTGCATTGACAGCTAAATAGTCGGATCCTTATCATACTTTTTAATCACTGTGACATGATAGTAGATTGCATGGTAGCAGACAGCAATTAACAAAACCCTCTATGTATGTAAACACAAGATTATAGAACTCTGTAGTGTCGTTGTTGAACCTTCCATATGTTTGTTGATTGTTTAATATAGCAATACTGTTTTACATCATTGAACCTAGAACCATGGTCCATTTAGCTACTTTTAATGTATTGCACATATGTATATGCATCTGTTAGAGCAGTGATACTTGAACTGTGCCGGTCCGTGAGTGATTGGTTACTAGGCTGCGGAATGATAATCAGAATTACAATATTGATTGTATTGAAATAAAATATGAAATTGTGTACAGTGGAAAACATAAACAATTAGAACATGTCAAGGTGTTCATACATTACATGATAAACAGTTTTAAACACATAACAGTGACAAAAGTATAGACCTAGTTGTATTAAACAGTGACAATATGTTATTATGAAATCTGAATTTAATATAACAAGTTATATATGTAATGGAAACTAATGTTGAGAAAACTTGAGAAACTGTGGTCCGTGGTAAAGTCGGTGAGCATAAGAAAGTTTGAGAAGTACTGTGTTAAAGTATGTATGTACATGGATGTATTTATATTTTTGAGCCTTAAATTTGAGGCATGTATGCATGTGTCAGAAGAATTTTCTGTTACAGTATGTATGTATATATGTGTCTAAGTACTTAATATCAAACCTTTAAGTGACTAAAATAGTGCTGCCTAGTGCCTCATAAAAATATTGATGAATGTGTATTGTATATTATTATCTACAAGCATCCAGAGTCTGAATGTATCTTTGTTGTTGAAGGTAATAATTTGCATTGTTGCATGTCAGAAGAAGTTTCTATTGAAGTACCCCATTGTTCAATTACTTTACGTTGTATTATGTGTAACAATTGGACTGTTTCTGTTCTGTTCTCAGGTGTTTTCTGTTCCGGTGGAGGAGAGGCGTTACAAGGAGATGACTGAGCAGCAGTTTGGTGAGAAGGGTCGAGAGCAGGCGAAGATTTGCAACGACATCATGGCGAGCACAGGTAACAACAGCCAACGATGTCATCATGGCTTTTTGTAATAATACCGTGGCCATTTTGTTGGTTGTGCAAACAGTTATATGAGTTAACAGCACGAGGATATTGGACATAGTGGTGGGATGGACCCTCGACCTGGAATGGCCTCCCTCTGGAGCTTCGCCTCTTTCCGAGGACCTTCTCTCCTGTGTTCTTTTCTCACCTTAAGACTGTTCTTTTAGCCGTGCTGGAGTTGGGAGCGCCTATGAGTAGTTTTCTTGAAGGGCGCTATTGGTTGGACTATGTGTTCACTGTTCAGTATACAATAATGGTGACTGTTCTAGTTTCTCTGAGCCTTACTTCCTTACTGATGAGCTGTTTGTAGTCGGAACGTAAACATCAATTTAGGCTATACTAGAGAGCATGTCTGGCTAACTAGTGTCTTTAGAAGAAGTGTACACAAATTTTATGACTGCTGTTGCATTATTCTGACTGCTGTTTCTAATAGATTAAGCTGTTAATTGCAGTCACTTGTTTATTTAGTGCTGCTTGATTGATAGTATCTCACTAATCAACAAACAAGCGTAGTTGGAATAACTTAACTGATTCTACGGTGGTTGAATTTACGATAGGTGTTACAATCGAGATGAGTTTGGCCAAGGACCAGAGCCTGAGTGTTGTCATCACCGGAAAAACAGATGCTGTGTTGAAAGCAAAGAAGATGATTGTCCAGCATCTGCAAACCCAGGTATGACCAGTCTCTGATGTCTTTTATCCCAGGTGTTACTGTCTTTAATTCAAAAGAGTGTGAATTGATTGTCCAAGTGGACGCCGTTATAAAGTTTAACAGTTTAAATCGAGGTGATCTAATCGCAGAAACTAAAAGCAGTGTAATGATGGATATGCTGTCAACCTATCAACAGATGAGAGATAGCTGGGAAGAGAGCAAGATATAGAAATAAGAGGAGAGAACGATAGACAGACACAGACAGACAGAAAAGTATAGAGAGATTGAGTGTAGGAACAGTAATTGATTGATTGATTGAAAAACAACAGAAAGTCCAACTTATCAGCATAGAGTAGAATAGGTAAGATTAGAATAAATGTGACTATTGAAACACTAGGAAATTTAAAAATTTTCTTGAGTTCTCACCTTGTTTGAGCGGTGCGCGATAGTGTTGTGGTTAGTGTGCTGGACTGTCAATCGAGAGGTCAGAGGTTCAAATCCCTGCCAGGGCAGAAATTTCGTTCAAAATTTCTGCTCCACCTGCACCCCTAGCCATCTCAGCTATAATGAGTACACAGACCATACACTGTTGGTGGGAAGATGAGATGGCAGGGAGAGGACGGGCCACCCACCCTCATATGCCAAGGCTAAGAAAATGAAGTCGCTAACACTTCATACCCATGGCTGCCTGCTCTTCTTCTACTTCGTAGACTGATGTTTCTTGAGGATATTAATAATAATAATAATAATAATAGTAATAGTAATATTCGTGTATTAATTCAAACTGAAAAATATGCATAAGATTACATGATTTACAAGTTTAATTAACAGGAGTCATATTTAACTAATATTCATGTTACAGTCACCCCCTAGGGAGTTGAAGGCTGAGTCAACCTTATGGGGCTAGCGGGTATCGACCCTGCATCCATCTGATCTTCGTGCCTGCATGTTGCCATTCAACCATCTCCTTGCTGGTGAATTATGGTAGGATTTTTTGGGGGCGGTAATCCGCAGTATTCATCGGCTTTGTATGTAGCCAGGTCTTTCGTTCTGTTTAGTCTCGAGCGACGGTACACATCCCAAAGGAGCACCATCGTTTCATTCTTGGACTCAAGGGCAAGAAGCTGCTCGAGCTCGAGCTGCAGACGGCCACAAAGATCGCGATTCCACGGCCAAACGAAAACTCCGACATGATCACAATTTCTGGCACAAAAGAAGGAATAGAGAAGGCTAGACACGAGATCCAGCTCATTTCAGATGAACAGGTATTTTCGGCATTTCAGTTTCCTTGGAGATAGACTGCTGTTCATTTCTCTTTGAAAGTATTTAAAATTCTGTGTAAGATTTAAATTTTGGATTTACGTCTTGCAAACTTGTATGTATAATAATAATATTATAATGATAATAATAATATTCGTTTGTTAATTCAGACTGACAAGTACGCAGTATGATTACATGATATAGTAGTAACAGATGATAACAAGTTCAACAGGAGTCAAATTTAACTGTATGGCAGCCTGGAAGGCGCCCATCTGTCCTACTGCGAATGTTAGAGTTACCATTCAACCGTCTCCCCACCCAGTGTCATTTTGTGACGTCACTCAATCACTGCAAAGTTTCTCATGCAGTGGTTTTATATAAATTTACAATTACAAAGTAGGATCAACTTCTTTAAAGTAAAGGATGGCTTTTATAAGTACATATGTGACCCAGGGAATCGAAATGAGTCGGATGTCGGCAATTTACATTCCTAGGAAAACGGCAAAATATGATCAGATGTCACTTTTTCTTATTTTCAGAGTTGAATGAAAATGGGTTAAACAGTTTTTTTCTGACTTCTCTCATTTGATGAATTCAGTGTTCTAATGTATATTTTTAGAATTTTTCACAGAGAATAGTTTTATTTTTTGTGATTATATATTAAAATAAATGAAATATTTTTTCAAAAACAAAACATAATCATTCGTAACTTTGTCAAAAAATGAGGTAGAACCAAACTTTTGGTGTCAGTTTAAAGCAAAAAATGTGGTCTTTAAGAATATTTAAAATATTCATATTCTAAAATTTCCGACATGCGACTCATTTTGATCCCTTGGGTCACATATATGGCTATTTATACAGTGCCTGGAAAGAACCTCTCGCTTTTGATGTTTTTCTTATGTATGTGTTTAATTGACCAGGCGAAACTGGCTTTCGAGAGGGTGCCAATACCGAAGATTTATCATCCGTTCATCTCTGGACCAGATAGCCAGACCGTGAAGGAACTTATGGAGATGACGGGCGCGCGGATTATCGTCCCACCGCACGCTGTCCAAAAAGACGAAATCGTTATTTCAGGCGAGAAGGAGGGCGTTCTTAAGGCGAAACAGACAGTTCTTCATATCTACGATGAAAAAGTATTTATAATTCTTCATATCTTCGATGATAAAGTATTACTAATTCTTCGTATCTACGATGAAAAAGTAATACTAATTCTTCATATCTACGATGAAAAAGTATTACTAATTCTTCATATCTATGATGACAAAGTAATGCTGATCATGAAAAAGTAAAACTAATTTCGGTGTGACCTTGTGCTCGTTACAAATTTAATTAAGTAATTAATATTAATAATAATACCTGCCTAAGGTACCATGGAGTACGAACAGTCAGGTAGTTGCACATCAAAGACATGTTGCCAGAATCTGTTAGTGCTTAATAAATATTAGATTTGCACGGTGGATAAGTTTTGTCTGATAACTGAACGTCGTTTTGGTTTCTTTCAGAAACGGAAGACGACAACTGTTTCTGTCGAAGTGAAGAAATCGCAGCATCGCTACATAATTGGATCAAAAGCCAGTGGTCTCAGCGATGTCCTTATTCAGACGGGGGTGTCCGTTGAGGTTCCGCTGCCAGACAATCCCTCCGAGACCATCACTCTACGTGGTGATCCAGACAAACTGGGTCAGGCCCTGACCCTTGTCTATTCAAAGGTTGGTATCTGTCGTACCAGTTGAGCGCTTTGGATTGATGTTATGTACCACCTTTACGAAGGTATGTGTGTACATAATAGTATGTATGTATGTGTGTATGTATGTATATATTGTATGTGTGTATGTATATGTATGTATGTATGCATGTGTGTATCTGGCTCTTTGTATGTAAATGGTTGCCCAGCTTCAATTTTTAACTTCTGAACTTTGTAAGGAGGGCATTATCAAATTACAGTTGTACTGTATTATTGTGTATTTGTAAAGTGCCTTTTAATGATCTTACAAGGGAGCTTGAGATGGTAACGTTAGCACCGAATATGTTTTTGTTCACGATTTTGATGGTGGTGGTGATGTGACTTTATAGCCTATTGGTTTGAGAGCTTGTTTTGTGATGATAAGTGTAGGGGTTCGAGCCTCCTCTGAGAAATTTACTGTGTAGGGATCTTGAAAATACTCAGTCCTGTAAAGGTTGCTTAATGAAAAGGTTGATCTTAGGGCCCCATACTTGGGATGTTGTCTATTGTTTTGCCTGACTGTTGTTGTCAATGCTTTCAGGCTAACAGCATTGTGATTCAAGAAGTCGAAGCCCCGGCTTGGCTGCACAGGTTCATCATTGGTCGCCACGGATCGAACCTACGGCATATCACCCAAGACTTTCCAAGGGTAATGGTGGTTCTTTGTTGACTTCTGTAGCCATTCGTTAAAGTTATATCTGACTGACATCGTAACTAGTGTCTTAAGTTCTGGGTTTTGTTGTATTGAACTATTTATATTCTAATATAATGTAAAGAATAGTAAGTAAGTAAGTAGCCTTTTAATAGTGCAAGTCAAACGCTGACATTTTAGAAAATTGCCAGTAAAATGCCCAAAATTAACTTTCATCTATTAGCAGCTACTGTGAGCGCTAATGACGCTTGCTTCACGATGGTAAAATGTTCAAAGAAGGGTTTGTCTTCATTCTTAAGGTATTAAGTTAATTGTCAGTCATTCTTGTGTAAAATTACTTCTACTACTTTTTGCTTGAGATAGTTTTCTGCTCCTAAAATCAACTATTGTGAATGCAGGGCTGCCTGTGACTGCATTTTAGATGTTCTTGGATGTTTCTGCCAGCTATTGGCCATGGAATAATGCCAGCAGATGAGTTTTTTGGCAGCAATGATCAGCTGATGCCCTAAGCATTATGTCAGTGGTGCTATAGAAATTAGTCAGATTTCCTATTTATATATTTATGTAGCACATTTTCTAGCATTTGTATAAATGGTAATATTGAGTAACATGTTTGTAGGTCCACATCGAGTTTACAGATGAACAGGATCATATCCGACTCGAAGGCCCACCGGATGACGTAGAAGCGGCGAAGATTCAGTTGGAAAACATCACCAAAGATCTTGTAATTAACTGTCAAGTCTTTTAACATGAAATGTTAATAATAGAAAATAGAAATATCATGATCAATGCAGTTATCATCGCTTTTAGTTTTAAAAGGTGCTCCTGTGTTGTTCAGTGTTTTTGGAATGGCTTGATGTAAACTTAGTGTACATTTCTGAAATTTTGTAGTTGCTTGAAGCTAATATGCTATGCTATTTTTTTCTTTTCATGCAGATTAGCCGCATGGCTTTTGTGCAGCTTAGCGTCGATCCGAAATACCATAAGCACATCATTGGCCGCAATGGAGCCAATGGTAAGTACCGTATGTAGTTCTCTTAGTAACTTCACTTCGAAATACCATAAGTATGTCATTGGTCGCAATGGAGCCAATGGTAAGTACTGTATGTGGTTCTCTTAGTAACTGCACTTAGAAATACTAAACCACATCATTGGCTGAAATGGAGACAATGGTAAGTACTGTAGGTGGTTCTCTTAGTAACTGCATTTGATTTGCACTGGAAGTTATTACTAGTTAATAATAATCATAATAAGGTAAATTGCAAGATGTCAGACTTGAATCCAGGGAATAATAATAATAGCACAATTTCTAGGGCGCCGTAACACAGCACTTGCCATTACAAGGGCGCCTTCACGAGCATAAACACAAGGAAAGTGCTCTTATTAGCATGTCATACGTGGGAACCAGAATCAAAGTGTGTTGTGAGCTGTACAGGAGATTTAGATAGATACAATATGTTGATGCAGCTCAAAAGGTTGATTTGCTTCCTTTCAGTGAGCCGTTTAAAAACCGAATACGAAGTTGACGTCAGGATTCCGTCTGACGTCGACAACAACCACATCGTTCGCATCGAAGGACCATCCGAAGGAGTGGCCAAGGCCAAGCAGGAACTTCTTGAACTCGTGGAAAAAATGGTAATTTTTTACATCTGTATGGGCAGTGTATTTAATGCATCAGCGTTTTAAGAATCATCTACAGGTTTGTACAGCAGCTTGCAAGAGGTGACGTTTCTGGTATAGGAAACCTGTTTGCTAAGTAAATGCTAACTGATGAATTTTGAAGCCTGGGCTTCCCAGCTATACTGCGATTGTGGACTGGTGTTTCACCTGAGAATAATACCGTGGGCACTGTGTTTGTTGTAGAAAACAGTGCTATTGATGTGCCTGATGCCTAGGGTTCACTCAGACACGTTTTATTGCAGCCTTAAGACTATCCTTTTTAGCCAGGGTTGGATCGGAACTGCTTCTGAGTAGTTACCTTGAAGAGGCGCTATATAAATCTCCGTAATGAATAAGTGAATTATATTAGTTAATTTTACTGCTGAACCTTGTTGTACAGTGCTATGTGTCACTTAATTGGTCATCAGTGTGGATTTTTTGTGTGATTTTGAATAGCTTTTAGGTTTTAATTTGGGGCATTTAGACTTGAATAGCATTTTAACTAGTGACTGATTTATAACGATACGTGTTTATTCAGGAGAACGAGAAGACGCGTGACATCGTGATTGAGCAGAGGCTTCACCGACTCATAATTGGAACTCAGGGAGGAAAAATTCGTGAGATCCGGGATCGTTTTCAAAATGTGATAATCAGCGTTCCTGACGTCAGTAAGAAAAGTGACATCATCAGCCTACGGGGACCGAAAAATGAAGTGGACAAGTGTTACTCATACCTGCAAAAGATGTCTCAGGAACTGGTACGTTCGTTTCATAGAGAATATTTAATCTCCAAATAGCTACAACTTTTATCTTTTGCATCTCGTAATTAGCGATGAAACTGAACATGTTTCGTAGCTTAAAAATGCTTTAAAAAGCACCAGAATCAAGTGCAGATGACTGCAAGCCAGAAGTCCAGAACATATATGTACATATGTATATGCATGCAGGCATACATACCTATTGGCATAGATACATTTCCACGCATGTATGTATGCAATTGTGTATGCATACGTACATAAAAATATGAATACACATGGCATTTGACTCTGCCATCAGTTCAATGGTTAATGGTTCAGAAATTTAAAATTGAAGACATATTATTAATTACCTGAATATAATTTGCCATAATGATGTGATGTTATTTGCCCTCTATTTTAAAAACTTTATTACCTGTTTATTTAGGATATATAATAAATCTTTGCTCTTATATATTTTTTCTCGATGACCAAATGTATATTTGACTCTTATCGATTTCTTGTAGGTTACTAGTAATTGTACCACTGAAGTGAAAATAAACAAACAATTCTACCGAGACATCGTTGGAAGGAATTCTTGTAACATCACAAAGGTAGCCATCAGCATTTTCTCCTAGTGGTATTGCTTTTAAATAAAATAAAATAAAATGGAAACAACAAACAGGGAACTTATTCTTGAGGTCTGATTGTGCACAGAAAAATTTAATTTTTTGTACATAGAAAGATTAAAATTTTCTTGTAAGAAAGATCTAATTTTTAGATACCATGATGGTGTTTTGTGCAGTCCTACACCAGTTCAGGATTTTTGTTATGATTTGTCAATCACAATTGCTGATACTGAATTTTAAGGATTAGAAGAAGGCTGTGGATTAAGAAAATGAACTGCTTCTAATGAGGATTATCTGCTAGAAAGATGGAAGCGTTAAGGTGACTGATTGACTGTCCTTGCTGAACTATGTGTTGAGTTTGTGTTCATTAGCTACATATTTATATATTCGATTAGTGAACTCAGCTATAAGGAGTATACTGTCGTGGGAAGATAAGGGAGAGGATTGGCCACCACCCTCATATGTCGAGGTTGAGAAAATAAAGTCACTAACACTTCATACTAGGGCTGGGCATTTAATGCATTATTAATGCGATTAATGCGTTAATTAACGCGATTACATTTTTTAACGCAGTTAACGCGATTGTCACTGCGCCCAATTATTTATAGAAATGCGCTAAAACAATTCTTGATAAAAACTGCTCAGTTTAAACTTACTTTAAACTCTAAAGTAAAAACTAAAAAGTTAAAAGAAGCAGTAAAAGCATGATTGCTTTTGCTTATTGACTGCAAGCATTTATATAGCGCATATTTACGTAACTACTCAGAGTCGGTAGAGTAGCTGTACTTGTTATCTATTGTGACATGCATTAAAAATTAATCGCGTTATTAAAAATTTTAATCGTGCGATTAATTTCGATTAAAAATTTTAATCGTTGCTCACCCCTACTTCATACCATGGCTAGCTTTAGAGACTCATCTTATATTTATGTGTTAATGTATGTGTCTATATTTATCTGTGTATATATCATGCATGCAGATCCTCTTAGGATACCTCTGAAGAATGCATTCTGTGTCTTAGTTTTGAGAATTTTTCATTGCAGATTCGTGAGGAGACGGACACAAGAATTGATCTTCCAGGGGAGGCGAGTGACAGCAACACCATCTTAATCACCGGACGAAAAGAAGACATCGAAAGAGCAAAGGATATGCTGGAGGCAAAGATTAAAGAACAGGCAAGAAACCAAAATGACCTTTTCTTTTACTTCTGGGTACGACAAACAACGGAAACGAGGTGGAATTAGAAAATTGGGACATAAGTGTTCGGGTCCTTTGGTATAATTTTTTTGCGGTAATTGTAATTACGACAATTTATATAGCATCACTCAGTAGCAAGCTATTTCAAGGATGCTTTACACACATACAGACTGTCACTGTCAGCGAAGATGCTTAGAGCTCGATAGAATATACAGTTTTAACTGTTTTTTTTAAACAATGCTTTTGATTTCCTGGATAGTTGCGGGAAGACTGTTTCAGGCACGTGGGCCAGCGACCCGAAAGGCCCGATCACCAATTTTAGTTTTTGTTGCAGGAACGAATACGTCAGCGGACTTTGAAGATCGCAGTTCGCGACCTGTTGTAATCATCCAATAGTGGCCTGATATTATCTGCGAGATAGTGTGGTGCGCAGTTATTCATTCAGGCATTTATGCACCAGGATGCAGAGTTTGAATTTTATGCGCTCGCCTATTCTGAGCCACTGAAGCTCACCTTGAATCGCGTTTGTGATGTGGTCGAACTTTTTTAATCGCAAGACCAGACGAGCAGCAGCTTGCTTGCTTGTTTACTGTTTAACGACCACTGTGTGGTAACAAGGACCATTAGCGTGGCCCTCCTCCTTTATCCAGGCTTGGGACTGGCACTGTCAGACAGCGAACAGTGGCCGAGTTAACGAGCAGCAGCATTGATGACCGTCTGAAGCATTGATGACCGCCTGAAGCCGAACGATACTGCGCTGTGGCAAGCCAGCAAAGGCGACATTGCAGTAATTGATTCGGCTCAGGATTAGACTTTGCACAAGATGGGAAGTCACATCAATTGCTCGAGGAGTTTACTGTGTTATTTTTATTCAGGCAGGTATAAAAGAGGAGACCATTGATATTCCACATTCGCTTCATTCTTCGCTGACTGCGGCTAAGGGTCAGTTCATCCGAGCCATCTCCGACGAATGCGGAGGAATCATGATACGGTTTCCGTCGTCCACGTCCAAGAGCGACAAGGTCCTTCTTCGAGGTTCCGCTGAAGAAATCGAAAAGGCGAAAGGCATGCTGACGGAATTGGCTCATGAGAAGGTACAGTGTCTGATTGGTCACTTCTTAGCTTTTTTACTCATACTGGGTTGATTTTGTTGTCTAAGGCTGGTCTCTGTACACTGTTCTTCTCTTGAGTACCGGTATATCTTTAGTGCTTAATCTGTGAAGCAATGCATAAGACAAAGAAGATGGAATCGGTTTTCTCCTTGTTTTAACAAGACACCACCCAACAAATTCACATTGTGGTTCATTTTTGATCTTGACATTCTCTGTTTTGCAAGGTCACCTTATATTGTTCTGCTTTGTGGTTACTCTACATGATCATTTCATTCTGCTTCATAAGAGGCTACCCTAAAGGACTGCCTTGCTTGATGTGAGGCAATCCAAATAGGCTACCTTTTTGTATTTATTCTGGTTAGTGATACATTGGAAACTCATTAAAACGCTGTCTTTGTGAGCCGTATTAAGCACCATGTCCTGTTCCTATGATTATATAATCAGTTTAGTTTCTATACATGAATTAATTTTGGGATCCATGTCTCCCACCATGTTATAACAGATTTCATTCTCCAGTGAATGTACTGTGGCTGGATGGTGATTGGTGATGCTTCACAATATGTAACTTTGCGCACATTAAAACTGTTTGCGATAATAACAATAAAAATTATGATTATGATAATGATATGGTTTCTTAGAAGTTTGTTTGTATTGACTTGTAGAAGGAGTCTCGTTGTACTGCGGAAATCCACGCCAAGCCGGAGTTTCACCGGTTCCTCATTGGACGCAGTGGGGCAAATGTCCAGGAGTTGAACAGGAACACCGGAGCACGAGTCTTTTTTCCTGCATTGCACGATCCGGATACATCTTTGATCACGATCGTAGGCAAACAGGATGCGGTTGACAAAGCCAAGGCGATCCTCGAAGCAAAGATTCAAGACCTGGTTTGTAGTCTTTGATTTTTTTAAACTAGCAACAAATAATTTTTAATGATGTGCCGCTAATCTGTATAGTTCTCACATACCAGAATATAAGTGTGTAAAATGAGCATAAAACAAGAAATAAAATTTGTTAGGAAGTAACATGAATATATTGTAAGAAGCTAAAGCTGTTATTGGATGTATTTTGTTAGTTCCTTTTTGAGTTGAATATCATTTCTAATGGTCGTTTCTTATGAAATATGCATTCTAAGTAAGAATTTATCTTGCAAAGTTGTCATTTTTAATGCATTATAAACTAAAACTACTTATGGTATGCCCATTCTGTAAAGGTATGTCTATATTAGTCATTTAAGATGATGAAACGACAGGCGATAGTGGTGGAACAATTGGGGATGCTATAATGATAGATTACCGTATTTGGTGTTTTCATCAAGTTTAGGCGCCCTTGTATGGTATGGCCGTGCTATGCGCCATATAAATTGTCATTATTATTATTATTACCGGAAGAGCATTCTTCTCAGGTGTGTTGTACGAATTGTTGTCGACTGTATTTCAGGAGAACATCGTTGAAGTGGAGATGAACGTCGATCCGAAGCATCATCGTCACTTTGTTGCCAAGAAGGGCGAACTCCTTCGCCAGATCTCAGACGAATTCGGCAGCATCATCATCAGCTTCCCTCGCATCGGAGTCAAGAGCGACAAGGTCGTTCTAAAGGGAGCGAAGAACTGCATCGAGGGAGCACAGCAACGCATTCTGGAGGTCGTCAGTGAACTGGTAAACGTCACTTCTAGTCTCTCCACGTTTCATTGGAAATGGATTGTTAAGTTTCTTATGAAGTCTACTGTTGACGTCTGAAAGGGTTTCTGATTTCTGATTTGCAGGCTTGCTGTTTCGTGTGCAGTTAATTATAGATATTTTATCTCGGCCAAGAAAAGGGATCACCTGTCTCATACTAGATCAGCTGGACAATTTTTTCCTAAACCCATGATTACTGATTTTTGCGTTTAACTTATGCAACTGCACCTTTGGCTTACTGTACTGCAAACTATATTATGCCACATGATGTATTAAGGCCAGAATATGTAATTAATGCATCAGATAGAAACAGGTTGAATTTTTTATTTGCGATTTCCTGTCAAATGGTTTTTTATATTTGTATTATATGGGGCGTAAATATGTTTTGGACCAAGCGTCCTGAAATTTTTCCATGACTTTCTTATGATATCAGTGTATGGAAACTGTTAATAAATCCATTCCCTTTTCTTGACCGAGGTCACATATGACCAAAGGTTGGTATTTAGGAAGTTCCTGGAGTTTATGAAGTATATCTGAAGTGTCACTGGTCAACTTCTGGCATAGGGATGGTGGGAAAGGATAGGGTGATGTTGAAACATGAAGGTTGCAAGTCTCTGTCAGATCTTCAACTGTTTTTATCATTCCTAGGAACTCATACATCGATAAACACACACACATGCATACATTCGTGCACACATGGATGTACATATACAGTATGTTTACATACACTTACCTACTTGTAAGGTGTACAGACGGTAGTACTGTATACAGTGTGTTGTGGCTTTTTAGGAGAATCGCGTTACAGTTGAATGTGTGATACCACATAAGTTTCATGGACTTGTGATGGGTTCAAAAGGTCATCGAGTCCAGGACATTACTCAGGAATTTGGCGTTTCCATCAAGTTTCCCGATCGCAATGCCAATGCTGAGAGTAAGTACTGAGTTGTTTTAAAAAAGTGTTTGACTGGTGCTCCATTTTCATCTTGGCCTTATGTTGTGTTTTGCCTTACTGGTTTGCTTTTGAGTTTGTATTTTAAATTTCGTGCTGTGAATTTCTAATTACCTTCCATTGCACATAGTCTAGTGGTTAGTGAGCTGGGCTGTCAAATGAGAGGTCCAGGGTTCAACTCCCTGCCAGGGCAGAACTTTTTTTCAAGATTTCTCCTTCACCTGCGCCTCGAGCCAACTTGGCTATAATGAGTATACCGACCGTACACTGTCGGTGGGAAGATCAGACAGTGATGGAGATGTCTGGTCACCCGCTCTCGTATGATGAGGCTAAGAAATGACATTGCTAGCAGCTCGTGGTTGCCTAAGGGACTACCATGGGACACGTTAGCCTATTGGTTAGAGCACTTGCCTTGTAACCCAGAGTGTGGGTTTGAGCCCCACATGAGGCACTTACTGTGTAGGGACCTTGAACAAATCCTTCATTCACAATTTCGCAGTACCATCCATTGATGCCTGGTAATTAGATAGTGGTGTTTAATGAATGTATAATTATAGTAATAATTTTGAAGAACCTCAAAAAGCACTTGACTATTCTAATGATTGGAATGAACATGTGCATTACAAGCATAGTTTTAACATTTGTTTAAACTTTTAGATCAGTTCAGCGAAGAGGGTGCCGTCAACGGTGAAGATGTCGTCGATAAGGAAAATTTATCGGGAGAAAGGGGCGTGAACAGACAAGACGTCATACTAGTTTCCGGCCAGGAGGACAAATGCGAGGCAGCCAAGAACGCTCTGCTGGTTGGTAGCTGTTCATGTTTGACTCTGCTGTTTTTGGCTGCTACATCCTGCTTGCTATTGTGTTTTCTAGTATCTGTGTTTGTGTTTTTATCTGTTTATGTATAAAAATTTGTATGTACTGGTGATATTGTTTGTTGTGAAGTTAGCTTAAAGGTAACGTTTTGTCATCTGGTTGATGTTGTGTTCCTGAAGTTTTACACAAATTTACATCCTGAAACATATGATACCAATTAGTGCAATTACCCGGTAATGTGAACCAGTTGCACCTACAGAGGCGAATGATAGCACAGTTCAACAGTCCAATCTCTGTCTGTTTCATATGACTGATCTGGTATTTTGACGACACTGTAGCTGATCAGATGCCGTGGAACCTGTTTTTCCATATTGGTGTTATTGATGGCTGTAGTATTGTTAGTCATGTTGCTGTTATTGATGGCTCTACTATTGCTATTTCTAGAGTTAATGTTAGTAAGGATCACATCGACGTGTTGGCGTCTTTACTGTGAGGACTTTTGACCCTCTGTGGACTGCATTACCTTTTTGCTCTGCATTACTGGTTTTTTTTGTAGAAACTGATGCAAACAAAACTGAGGGTTCCTATTCGTTTCACTTTTGAATATTTTCGATTTGACTATGCTTTTTGTTGTGTCTGTTGCCTGTAACAGAAGAGGTGGCAACTGCCTACGACCTGAGGTTACCCGGTCGATTTCCTGTTTAATATTTTCCGTTTGACTGTGTTTTGTAGTGTCTCATGCCCGTGACGGAAGAGGTGGCGATTGCGTACGACCTGCATCGTTACATCATTGGACAGAAAGGGCGTGACGTGCGCAAGATGATGGACGAATACGACGTCAACATTTCGATTCCTCCGGCTGAGGAAAGGAGCGATGTCGTCCGTGTCACGGGTCCTCGTGCGAACGTAGACAAAGCACGTGACGCATTGCTGGAACGAGTGCTGCAACTGGAGGACGAGAAACAACAGAAGGTTGTTACTGCTGTAACTAGATTTCAAATAAGCTTTTGAAGAGGTGACAATTTCTAGATTGGCTCCATTCCTGCTGTCCAGTGTGGGTCTAAACTTAACACTCGTCTTTTTCAATTTATGTACTCGCCCTAGCCGGGCTTTTTGTTTCTGTGATCTGTCGGATTTTGACCTGGCTTTTTCAATCGATTATGATGTTTTGGGCAGTGCTTTTTTTCTAGAAAAAAAGGTTCCGGAACTTGACAAATTCAGAACAATTATTGAGGCATATTTTATGCTAATATTTCTAATTCTAATAATTATATCAGCATCAATAAACACTTAAATTATCTAAATAATTTTAAATAATTTTGACTTAAAAATTTTAATTAGCTAAATTATTTTTTAATAGCTGAAAAAATGTCCCAGAATGCCGCTCCGGACCGCTCTGACTGAAAAAAGCACTGGTTTTGGGTATTATGGTAATGGTGCTATAGAAGTTATTAGATTAGATGTTCCTTCTCTCGCCTTTCCTCACGTTCCATCTTCTTCCTTTAACGTTGTGTATGTACATGTGGTTGGTATGCTTCAATTCCTCGAGCACTTGAAGACCATTCTGTTCCATTGTGGTTTCATTTCATTGGGTCAGTTTCTTTCAAAGCGGCACTATAAAAATTTACAATTACATGTTTTTACATGTACGCATGCATGCCGAGGTATATTCACAAGACAAGGAGGAGAACATTTGAGCAAACTGTTGCCCAGATTGAGAGACCTGTGCGCTAACTCTCGTTCGTTTGATTCTTTGTGACTTTGAAGGTGCTGCGCAACTTCAAGCTAGAGATCGAAGTCGATCCAAAGTATCATCCGAAGATCATCGGCCGTCGCGGGGCGACCATCACGAAAATTCGTCAGCAGTTTGACGTTCAGATCCAGTTTCCTGATAAAGCGGGTGACAAGAGCGACGTCATTGCGATAACTGGATTGGAGACGAATGCGATTGCCGCCCGCGACGAAATACTGAAAATGGTCTACGAACTGGTCAGCATTGCCAACCACATGTCTCCTCTAAGATTGCTTAGTGTTCTTTGCTTAGTTTGAGTTTACTGAGTTTGAATCGAATACATGACCAATTATTGTTAATTTGCAATTACACAGACTGAATGCAAACAATAGCATGAAAAATAACCTTCATGCTTAAAGTAAAGCTTATGCAAACTTATACTTTTCATACTAATGCAACAGATGATTCACAAGGAGAAGAAGCTGACAGCATTTAAAGTCGTCCCCATAGAGTAGGACTTCATAAATCTGGAGTTTGCAGTTACGATACGGTTTGGTGCTTGAACGCAATAAATGCCAGTTTTTTGGGGGAGATTTCTGAGGTAATTTAGAAGAAAGGTATTTACTTCTGTGTTTTAATAATTGTTACTTAAGTCTGCTAGACATTGTAATGGATTTTACCAGGCTGTTTCCATGTCACCGTGGATTGCCCTTGTGGGTTTCTTAACACTGCCGGGCTGGGGCTTATGTGTCTTCGTAGAATCAAGTTCAATCAATGTCCTCTTTTGTTACAGTATATTTCATCTTGTGAATGTAGTGTTTTGCATTGCGTCTCAGGTTTCCTGACCGGTTGCATTTTGCTTGGGCTTCTCAGTTGTTTTGTGATTGTGGACTGCTGTTTTACGTGAGGCATTGATCAGCATAATGCCTTGAGCACTGTAAAAGAGTGTTCTAGAAAATGGCTCTATAGGAGTCATTATAAATATTATTTGTTTTGTTGTACAGTGCTTTGTGTTATCATCAGTGTTGATTATTCACTTGATTTTGTGGCACCAAATATTTAGGTATTACTTAGAATAGTTGAGTTATATGAGATGTATTGTTTAAATAATGAAACGCTGCAACCTGTCAGTTCTGTGGAAAAGTATTTATGAACAGGTTTTTTGCTGTTGATGCTACGTTTTAGAGTATAATGAACGGTTTTTAATGAACTGTGCAATGTTTTCTTCAAAGGAGGACTTATCGTCTGAGGAGGTAGAGATTGATCACCGCATTCATTCGCGTCTGATCGGTTCCAAAGGTCGTGGCATTCACCGGATAATGGACGAGTTCAAGGTCGACATACGATTTCCCGGACGCGACGCCAAGGACCCGAATATGGTCGTCATTAGCGGAGCAGAGGATGCCGTCTTGGAGTGCAAAGACCACCTTCTTAATCTTCAGGAAGAATACGTTAGTTCTGTCATTGTTACTGTTGTATGTAGGTGTGTATGTGTTTTTGTGCATGTATGTATGTATGTATGTATGTATATATGTATCTCAACACTTATATAGCACATTTTAGAACCATAAAAGTTGCAGTAATAGGGCTATCTAACAGGTATCTTAAAAGGTGTCTTGGGATGAGCGGCAAATGCTGGATATATATTGTTTTTGTTGGAGACTGTATTACGTTGTTTCTGGCAGCTCGGTTGTTACCTGATTACGGTTTGGCTCTGGTGCACCTCGGTTGATGCCTTGTGCACTAGACATCGACACTACAGAAGTTACTGACCTTGCACCCGTAAAAAGTGTTTTAAATAAATACATTAAAAGAGCACTATTTCTTATGCTGGTTGATAGTAAGTTTGTAACTGTAGAAGAACATCTTTATAGAAGAGTTCAAAAGCCTCTATGGGGATTTCTAGTAGGAATTTTAAATTTAAGTGAGATATCTCTTTAAAATGTAAAAACGGTGTTTTTCGTTGCTTAACAGTTGCTGGATATGAACGAAAGCGAGATGCTGAGCCAGTACCAGCATCCACAGAGTCGTCACGACGACAGCAATAGACCAGGCAGCCAGACTCCGCCCGAGGGCTACACGGTGCGCGGGGCGCCTTGGTCGGCTCCAGACACCAACAGCCTCGACGACTTTCCCGACTTGCACCAAGCAGCTTCAGCGCAGTCGTCGCAGCCGATCAGATGGGGACCAAACAGCAGACGCTAACAGCGTGGGCTGACCAGGCAGACGACCGTGAACTAAGGCGTTCATAGGTGCACGACCTGTCACCCCCGTCGATACGACATTGCTTGTCCTTTCCTGTTGTCTGATGGTATATAGTCGGATCGAACTATTTTGCTGTTTGGTGGGGGGAGGTCAGTCGGTGTAATTCCTAGTATTACTGGTCTACGTTTTTTGTTAAACAGACTTTGCGCTTGACAAATTGGGGTTTAGTGATAGTTACTGTTGTTTATCCTTTGTTCTTACTGATGAGCCAAATTCCGTAATACCAATGCTTGCGTGTATCATACGTCTCGACGATATTATCTGAACTGCACAGGACTGGCAACGTTTCAGTTATTGTGCTGCTGTTGTGTGATATTACTTGAAGTTTCTTTGTACGTCTGGTTTTCTCTTTCCTTTTTTGGCAGCTGTACTAAGCGAACTGTTCAGTTGTTTTCGTCACTGAATATTCATGAGACGATGAAAACGCTGGATGAATATTCATGTTCTTTATGTTTATGTAAGCAGAACCGTACTGCTGATGTTCCGAACGCTAAGTAATTAATTATCTGCAACCGACGTATTTCACTTGGATTGTATATTGATGTCCTCGTCTGCTTGTTATGTACTGCGAATCAAAGACTAGGCTGTGTGGACTGTGAAAGAGAAATTTAGTAGTATTACGAGTAGTAGAAAGAGTAGTATTAGTATTTGTAGGGTGCAGGGTAGTGTTTTAGGGTAGCAGCAGTCACAGTAGGTGGATGGTGTACCTAGGAATTGGGATTTCCTTCAAAGTATGATAATGTGTTCTCTACCCTTTAGGTTATTTCGAACTACCTTATGATGTACTGTTACTGGCGGCAGAGGCCCTAAAGTTTCAAATATGAGAATGGCATTAAATCTAAAATACAACTATATTGCAATTAATATGACTGCCATTGCTAGTAAAACGGTGGCTGCATACTTTCATATTTTTATGCATTTGTGCACTGTTATTTACATGAGTTTTATGGTATGTCCTGTTTTGTGTAGCGTAAGTTGTGCTGATTTATGCAGGGTTTTAATTGTATAGTGAATTTTGTGCTAAGTTTCATGCGACTTTTCGTGCCGGATGCGATTTAAGTGACAGAGTCGCGAAAAGTCGTTGAATTATTCGTACGAGATTCTATGGAAATTATATTAATGTCTGTACTGAACTGATTTGAAGTAGATAAACTGATTTGGTAGAGGATAAATACATCTGTTGACTGCATGTCGTTAGTGGCTAAGGGGCAAGCAAGGGCAAGGGAGTAGAATTAGGAACTGTTCTGTAGGATGTTGATTGGATATGGCTGTGAACCAAGCGTTGCCCTGATTAAAAGTCGTCTTGAAAGTCGTTTGAGGCGTGGTTACCCATTTGAGTCATTTTTGTGCTTTCAGAGCTGTTGTCATTTACACCCATTGTACAATTAGTTGATAATTTGCAGTTATGGGCATGAACTACGTGTACTTTAAAAGTAGTTTACAGCTACAACTAGTTCTTAACTACTTTTGAAGTAGACCAGCTATTAGTTAATAATTCAGTTTATAAAACAATGTAGTTAACTATCAGACTACTTTTGTTCGTTCCGAACAGAAATCATACAGCAGTAAACAAATTTTTTTTCATTTTCACTTTTTTAGATGCATCTTTGTAACGATGATGAAACTGTTAAATTGTCCATTAATCAAACCGCTTTTCTACGACTGGCAATATAATCTTACAAGCGCTGTTTAGCCAGCTGTGTCAAAAACCTCACCAGAGACCAGTTGGTAGGCTAAGTATGCAGCTGAGAGACCACCGTGCTGAAAAAGTAGTTAGAAAAAAGTATTTAAGTGCAAATTGATATTCTGTAGTTGTAACCAGTGTTGAAAAAGTAGTTTACGTTTTAAATACTTGGGAAGTAGTTTAGTTAACTACCATTTAACTGATTGAAAAGTAGTTTGACCACTGGCAGCTAACTACAGAATTAACAACCACCCATCAATACTTGTCATGCTGGGCTATCGATGTATGTGTGTAGAGGAGGAGTACTAATGAGTGTGCAATAAAAGCAAAGCTGGACAGTCTTGTGTGCGTGGCATCCTGGTCAGAATGCAGCATGGTATTTCAGTTAAGCCGTCTGCTTTCTCGTTGAGTGATATGCGATGACTGTAAATGTGCTGACTGGTATGGTATATTTAGTTAGTAGTCCTTTTCCTGAACTTGTGCCTTCTATAATCTGTATGCTGAGCTCTGGTTGCCACCAAACGATCGGAATGTTAACTGTGGTGCGCTGTGGTTTGTTGTGCGTGGTTGCAGCGATTTTCAAGTTTGCAACGATTAGCTAAGCATATGTACAGTGTGGACTCGTCTAAGTGCTCCCGTTTACACGCCATTAGTGTTAGTTCCCCCGAAAGATATTAACTTAAAATATAATGGTTAACGTGCTATACAAGAACTGCAGTGTGTAGCACTAAATATTTATTTTTCTGGATTAGCCCTATCTACACGCGCTCTGGTTCACGTGGTGCATCTTAACCCTTTAACGACGAGCTTGTACTAAAATGTATGGGAAAACCAATGCAGCTCGTCGTTAAAGGGTTAAGCCATATTCCCAACAACTGCATATTGACGAGTCCACACTATAGTTGTACGTAACACTCTGAAACTGGCTTTAAAATCCACCTCAGTTGTTTAAACGTCTAATTTTTCACAATTCTATTATTTGCTCGGTCTGTGCACTTAATGAGTCATTTGCACGTTGGGCTGTCATTATGTTGATACCAGCTTTTCTTTATTAAAATGTTGGGGATACGTATTTACGATAGATCCCACGTTATATAATGTCTTACGAAAGGTGTTGGGCGTTGTTAGTTATTAACCTGTCAAATTCTGACAAGTCAGAAATGTCGTGTTTGTCATTGGCGATTACTTTAATGCGGTTGAGAAGACTGGTTTTATGCGTACATGTATACCTAAGAAAAGCCAGATGTGCTCTGATTGAAATGGTTCAGAACTGAAATTGAAATAAACGTCTGTTACAACTAGCGTTTTCTGTCTTGAGCATGCGAAAGGTGCACTTGATTTTGGAGTGTAAAGTACATGACTTTCTTGTAGCTCTTGTGATTTCTTCATCTCATGGAAGTATGTGTGTAGTCATAGATGCTTCATTCCTCCATTTTTTAATCTACCAAACACCTAAGTCATGGGAGAGAGCTATGAAATATTATAGCATTCAAAATTCTTTATTCAATACACAGTAGAGTTACAACGAATCATGACGAATGTGAGCATCAGTTTGAGCCTGGTGTCGTGAAATTTAGCCAGTGAATGCTATGCGCATAACATTAGGAGCAAGTGTCTTAAATCGATTCTTTGTTCATTTCTATTGGATATCTTTCTTCTTCGTAGTAACAAATTCATAAGCCTCGTCTAACTGAAACAAAGCAGACCCTTAAGCAAGTCCAGAGAGGCAGCCATGGGTATGAAGTCTTGGCGACTTCAGTCTTCTTAGTCTCAACACAAAGGGCAGGTGGCCGATCCTGTATCTCATTGCATGATCTTTCCACCTAGTGTACAGTCAGTGTACTCATTATAGCTGAAATCGGTAGGTGGTTCAGGTTTGGATAAAATCTGAAAATTCTGCTCTGTCAAGTATTTGCAGGGATGGGCAAATTACTTGGAGAAATGTAATTGAATTACAAATTACTTTGGGACATGAAATATAATTTAAAATAACAAAAGACATGGGGAAATGTCATTGAATTACAAATTACGTGATTTCAAGTAATTTCAATTAGGTCTACGTAATTTCAATTATGCCTACGTAATTTCAATTAGGCCTACTGTCCATCCCCGAGCGTTGAACCCCAAGTCCCCAACCTTTCAATCAACAGTCCAAGGAATCCTTGTCCACAGTCCAGCACGCAAACTGTTGATTATAATTATAATACATGTACTTGGGCCCGTTCATGCCACAATTTGAATTTAGGGTTGATTGATGGGGGAACGGACATTATCCCCCGGACATTATCCCCCGGACATTATCCCCCGATTTTGCGTAGGACATTATCCCCCCGGACATTATCCCCCCTCTGTGTAAATATATGTATATGTACATATTTATACGTATGTTTGTATATATATGTATTTATATATACATGTACATATGTTATCCTATATATATATAGATATATATGGATATATATATATGTATATATGTATATAACTTAAGACTTGTTAATGTCGCTCAGTTCATAAGCAGTACGAAACACTTTGACCGCCAGACCATTTATTAGCAGTACGCCACAGCCCTCTAGAACATTTTAATCCCGACAGCCCTATTGTAAATTTGACACGAGGCATTCCTGGCGTAAATTTGACACGCGTCAGCCCTGTCGAAAAGCGTCGACAAGCCAGGGCCAGACTCGAAATGTGAGCTATCATTACAAGAGGCAACGTTGATTGGCAGCATATATTTGAAGTACGAGTTAGCTCGTTCGTACCTGGCGTCTCGGCAATCCCATTCAAGTACGAGTTGACTCGTACCTGGCGGTCAATGTGAAGACTTGTTAGTGTCAGTCGGTGAATAAGTTATAAATATGAATTATGAATATTATACGATTATATCTTAGACTGGGGGGGATAATGTCCTACCCTGGGGGGGATAATGTCCGGGGGGGATAATGTCCGGGGGGATAATGTCCGGGGGGATAATGTCCTACACTCGATTGATGACCCCCAAAACGAGTGTCAGCTACAGTTACCCACAGATACCTTAAACTGAAACGTGTACGATAATACATGATTGGAAGTTGAACAAAGGACAGGAACGTCGAGAAATCAAGGGCATAAATAGGTCGTAAACTTCCAACACAAGAACTTTTATTCTGGTGAATCAGCAGCTTCTACATCACATACATTTAAATCACAGCTCAAGACCTGGGATTAATAATAATCCCAGTCAAGACCTATAATAATTGTTTTAGTGTCATAAAATTATGACTCATTGACTCTTAAACTCGTGCGCAGCGACCTTTGCTTCGGCTTAAAGTCGTAGCGCTATATAAATAGATTTATTAACAATGTAAAGTCCGCCGCCAATAAAACTCCTGTCCAAGTCGTTATATTCTCATCGACGTAACCGCACCGCTATAGTTGAGCTGTATGAACGCGCGCGATTGTGTGTATTTGCACGTGCTGATGACTATCGTAATCGTAAAGTCTAAGGCGATGCGCTAAAGCTAAGCGCGAAAAACACCTATTTATTCACGAGTCAACGGGGTTTTCCAGAGATGGTCAAGGGAAATTCCCAATTTCGAGTCCAGTTTGGGGAAATTCCCGAGTGCTTTATTTACCTAGCAGGACCGAGCGACGCCTCAAAAGTCGTAGAATGACCAAAACTAACCACTTACCAGAATTATTATAGACCTATGCGCCCTGCATGTTCTGCTTTTCCTCTATTCTAAATACAAAACTTATCAAAACCCTTCAATCTTTCTAATTCCACAGACCTTAATTGTGTCATGTAATCTTACTGCATACTTTGAATTAATAAAGATTATTATTATTATTGCATCACTTTATACTTGATCTCCTTACTCATTTACATAACTCATAATCTTGCAACTAAACTTAATTTCATAATTTAAAAACCTTTGTTAATGACTTAACTTATTTCTACTGTTGCAACTGTTGAAGAAACCAAAAATTGAACTCATAAAATTAATATTAAACACTTTAAAAACATAAAGTCCAATTTATGTACAATAAGTTTATATACTTTCATAAGTTCTCGTGGCTTGGAGAGTTTTGTTTGTTGCTAACAGTGCGACCACTGCTTGGGATTTTTCCCAATATCTTGGGATATTGGGGGTCCGAATTGGGATCTTGGGATTTTGCCTAGCAATCTTGGGATTTTTTCTAATCGTAATCGTAATCGTAATCTCCAAACTTCTAAAGCGCCACTCGAAAGCCAAGCGCAGGGCACCAGCTTATTCACGAGCGCTGCGTATAGTCAGAGGGGTTGTCCAAAAGAGTAGTCCGAGGGAGGTCCGAGTCCGGTTTCCAGAGGATCAGAGAGGGCACAGCAGATGTTAAGGCGGGTGTCTTTTAGGTCGAGGATTGGAAGGTACAGGATCAGAAGAGTCAGGATAAGAGTTCTTGAAAACCAGAGACTTTAGTTTCGAGTGGAAAGCCTTGGGGGTGATGGATAGAGGAGCCTGAGGCTGCGAGGCAGATGATGGTGGATGATTGGCGATGATGGTGGAGGAACCGAAAAAGTGCGGAATTCAGAGACGCGGTGCAGTGTTGGATATTGCTCGGTTGGAGAACTTGAGATGAGTTGTGGCCGGGAGTCTAGAAAGAGTGAGAACGGAGGATGATCGGGTAGAACGGGTTGGCTGGATGGTGAAGAGTTCGCGGAGATATCTGGGCTGGGAGTGTTGTAGGGAGTTGTAGGTTAGCGAGAGGACCTAGCTTGAAGTGAATTCGCTCTGGGATTTTCTAAGGTCTACAGACTAGTTTTTACCGTACTTTGCAACAGTGGCAGCGAATCTGATTAGAAAAACTCGCTCAGTCTGAAAGACGTTTATTATTAGGCCTATTGTAACGTGTAAAGTGTAAACATTGTTAATTCAATGTTATACTTCGGTTTTTTCTTTGCGAGTTCTTCGGTTTCTTCTTGCGAGTTCTTAACTAGGCATTTTTGTTAATAATTGTGATTGTAATCATAGGCGTAGCTACATGAAGGCAGGAGGAGGCAATTGCCTCCTCTTGGTTTTTCCATATAGTGGAGTTTCAATTGATCAACGACGCAAATGACCAGGATTTTGGCAAGTTGCCTCCTCTTGAAAAACTCCCGTTACTACCCCCCTCGAAAACCTTGGAAAACGCCCCTTAGTAGCTCCGCCGTCGAAAATTTTGGAACGCTTGTTCTTGGAAACACTCGTTACTAACCCCCGGTTACGTACTCTTCCCCGGTCGTCAACTTTTTAATAAGCTGGATACCCTCCAGAACCCTCTAGATTCTGTGAAGTTGCCTCCTCTTGAATTTAAGTCTGGCTACGCCACTGATTGTAATAAGTTAAAACGCATTTCATATTTCATCACAACTTTTTCCTTTTTGGTAACTTGGGATTTCTTGGTACACTCTTGACCAATCTTGGGATATTTCTGGCTAGAGCTTGGGAATTCAGAAAATGGAGAGTGGTCGCACTGGTTGCTAAGCTATCTCCAGCTGAGACGTCGTCTGATTAAAGATGGCGGCAGTTTTGCTTATAATATGAATTGTAGCGCATGCTTTAAAAGTATTATTTGGCACTTTTTATTAGCTTAAAAGTTATTTATGTTGCAGAAGTAAACAGTAAATGAAACTTCAAGTTATTCTCGTGAGCCGATTGTTTCCTTTTGGACGATAACTAATTTAAAATACGGGTCTACGAGTATAATTAAGTAAGTAAGTAAGTATATTCTTTATTAACCAATTGCTAATCGCACGTTGGTGTACAGACATCTTATAAACACAGTTAAAAAGTATATAGTTTTAGGATTTATTATGCAAAATAGCCTACTCCAACGCAGACCTATGTATGGACGTTGAGCTCTTTATTAACGGCGAGGTAGTACCGTATTTCGTAATAGTCTCAAAGGAAAACTGTTGTGCTATTTTTAGTTGCTGTTTCGAAAGTTTTAAAAGTTTGCTATGAGGGCCTGGCTGAATGGTCCAGCCGGTCCTGTGTCACTTTCAAGTACTAAGCCTACTACAATTGGGAGAGAATGCTGCGATGTTATAATTCCGGTAAGTTATAATTACATACATTGATGTAGGCTGATTTAACCCTGTTGGAGTAGTCTAATTATGTTTCCATACATTATCACTCCTCAGTCTGCTGTCCCTGTATATGATTGTAATTTTAATCATGACAGTTTATATAGCACCCTCATGAGCTGATGCTAGGTTGCTTTACACTCAACTAGTACAAGTGCTAAGATTTACTATAATGACAGTGGTGGTGTAGTGGTATGTTCTGTGTCTTGTATTAAACTGGATGGTTGCAGGTTCGAATCTACCTCAAGCCACTGTGTAGCGACCCTAGACAAGTTGCTCACCCACAATTGTATCTGAGGAAAGCAACGGGAAACCACCTCACTCATCTCATCCCTGGGTGGCATTAAAGCCAATCTGCCTGAAGGCAGGTCCATTGGCTTTTAGGAAACCACCTCACTCATCTCATCCCCCGGTGGTATAAAAGCCAATAGACCTGCCTTCAGGCAGAGAACTCATAATCATCATCATCATCATGATACTATAATGACACTGTTATGATACTATAATTACACAGTTACAATACTGTAATGAGTCTAATGACACAGTTATGATAGCAATTAAGGTAATGGTTATAATAATGAAGAAAGGTGTTCAGAACATTAAACATCCACACCAGTTTTACTTTGTAGATAGTATTGTGGTTTTTAATTCAATTGCTTATGGATGTCTTAGCAATGATGAATTAAGAGATTTTGCACATGTAATAAGTGAATAAATAAAAAGACTGGCTTCTATAAGCTTCTGCAGAGTCATTTCTACATTGTTCTTTATGCAGATTGCTTAATTGTTAATTTCTGTCTGAAATGTTCTTTATTTTAATCAAGTCCCCAGCAGTTGATAGCAAACATGCAATAATTGAATACGATCAACGCAGCGACTGTTTCGTTTTGCGGGATCTCAACACCATATTTGGTACCTACATCAATGGTTGTCACATCTGCAACTCAGTGGTTCGTCTAACAACAGGCGATGTCATCAAGATCGGTATTGGCCAGACAGCTATGAATTATGAGTTTGAAACGGAGAACACATTTGTAAGAACCAGCAACTCATCTTCTTTTGATCAATCAATCAATCAGTCAATGCAAACTTGATATAGCGCCCTTTCAAGATACCTACTCAGAGGCGCTCCCGATTCAGCTGCAGCTGAAAAGAACGGTTTTTAGAGATGAGTAAGAGGCTGAGGAATTTGTCCTTGGGAGCAAACGTAGTAGCTCCAATGGAAGACCATTCCAAGTGGTAGGGCCACGACACAGAAAGCCCGGTGGAAGTGATGGCTGATTGATGATGATAATGAGAATGAGGAGGAGGAGAAGGTGATGGACAGTAACCAAAACAATAGTGTTGGTGACAATGATGATGATGACGATTATGGCAGGTATTATGATCATGAGACCGAAGTTTATGATAATGGTAATAAAATCGGTAATGGTGACAGTATTACGACATTGATTATGACGATAGGTAACGTTGAAGATTGTGATAACGATAGTAATGATGGTAATGCATTGATTTATCTTTAGTTTCATTTCGCTATGTGTCTAGACATGGGCGGAGTTTATCAGGGGCTAGGGGGGGCTAAGCCCCCCCATGAGCCCACAGACTTGACTGTGCTTCATTAAGATATAGTGATAAATCTCATGGCATTGCCATCCCATCTCTACCAGTTCCTGCCAGCACGTGTGACTCTGGTCCAAGTGCACAAGACATAGTAGCCGCAAGAAGTCAGAAGACAGTTAAAACTGCGTCATCTCTTCGAGACTTCTTCGTTGCTTCTACATTTGGACAACGTGAATGCATTGATGATTCAGCACGTGCCACAACGAACGTATATTTTAAGCTGTAAAATCCTTCTCACCACAAAATTAGTACAGAGTATGTTCAAAATACATTTGGCGGCTGGGGCTTCGCCCCAGACCCGCATATATAGGGGCTCAAATTGCCTCCAAACCATAGGCGCAACCACCCTATGGGACCAGTAGGACGCGTCCCCCCAAACTTTCGAACAGCTTGGGACCGTCCCCCAACTTTTGAAAACTGTGAGGCAAACAAGAGCTCAAAAGGCACTCCATGCATTTGGCATCATATGCTCAAAATTTCGTCGGCTTCAATCCCGGAGCCCCATACCCCGAAGGGGGAATTTACGACGCTCCCCATGCCCCTATTTTCATTAGGAGCTTCTTGCCTTCAAAGATCTCTTCCCTCTGTACCATTAATGCCAGGAGGGCCTATAGTACAAGGCTCTGGCCTTGGACCTGCTGATTTTGTCATAGCCATTTCTAGTCTTAAACCTAAATAGAGTGAAAAACGTCTCACTAAATATGCCGACAATAGCTAGGCCTACTTGCTGGTCCCTGCTTCCTGCATTGACATCACTCTTTCTGAACTGGACCATATCTCTAAGTGGGCATCAATTGGGAATCTTAAATTAAACCTTGCTAAGACCAGAGAAATGGTTGTCAAATGACCGAGGTCCAAACCTATTGCCCTCCCTCCTCTCAACCCTGGCATCGAGCGGGTCCAGGAGATGGTTATTTTGGGTGTCACCATCTCTGATGGGATTGGCTTTGGGGCACACATGGACTAAATGACTGTGCTGCAAAGCCCGAAAATGCATGTTCGGGTATACGTGTTTTGGTCGCCCACGATAAACGTCTCTTTGACGTTGTTAGGGCTATAGTATACCCTCGCACGGCTACTTTATGCCTGCTCTATTTGGCGGGGATTTGCCACTGTACAGTAGAGGAACGTAAACGCCTTAACGGTATACTCTGAGAAAATTGACCCGTTCAGGCTTCCTCCCAGCCAATTATCATAGTTTTGACAAACAAGTAGCCTACTGTTCTAGAGCTTATTCTACTCTTTTCCGTTCAATTCTCTTAAACGTTTGTCACGTCCAGTTTATTCATATAATAAAGTCACATTTTCACAGATCTAGATGCTTTAGGTACTTTATATCGAAATCATCGGTGAAAAATTTGAGGTAAATTAAAGCCCAAAATGTACTCCATTTGGCATCATATGCTCAAAATTGCGTCGGCTTCTGGGGCTCCGCCCCAGACCCCGATGGGGAGCTTACGACGCTCCCCCATACCCCCTTGTCGTTAGGGGCTTCTTGCCTTCGGCAATCGCGGCTTTGCGCCTTCGGCGCTCGCAATTCCATCCCCCCCCACTCAGACATTCTAGTAGGTCCCCCAACTTCTGGACCGTGGTTGTGCCCCTGCTCAAAACCCCTCCGTTTAAAGGGGGCCGCTTTGCGGCAGGGAAGAGAGAAAAACGAGGGTATGCTTTAGCCCCCCCATGAACTAAAACCAAACTCCGCCCATGTGTCTAGATCTATAACAGGGATGGCAAACCTATGGCACACATGCCCAAAGTGGCACGTGCTCAAATTTTTTGGGCATGAGGAATTTGGAGCATCCCCCAAAATTTCAAACTTAAAATACAAAATCACTGTAGGAATCTAAAGTTTCTTTCAAGAAGGACTTTATTGTAACACCATTCTAAAACCGTCTTTGAAATAATGTCTTTTAATTCGTTTTTTTACGATTTGTCAAATAAAACCTACACGAGAAAAACAATTATATGCTGCAAAATTCCGAGGGACACGTGACAGTATTTTTTAAATGTTTTAGCAGCATTTTTTTTACGCACCTTAAAAATGTTTTGCCATCCCTGATCTATAAGATCTGCTTCTGTTATAGTCTACTTCAAATATAAAGTGTAATCGTTATGTTCAATGCAATGCATGTGCACTTCTCAGATGCAAATAAAGGCTACTTACTTATAAAACATATAAAACATACGTGTTTGGTTTTGATCCCATTGTAGAGCTGCGCTTGTCCGCATCATGCAGCGGAGATGTTGAACTCGAGCGAAATGAAGGAGAGGCAGTATTCCTCCTCAAAGACTTGCTTGAAGACATCACTTCCTCACTTGACAAAGCCATCTTCACCTCCGTCCTCGGCTTCATCTAATCTAACTGTCAGTCTACAGGGAAATACCTATCCAGCATTTCAACAGACGCGCCCTTTCAGCGCTAGGATGACGTCGAACTCGCTGCCTTACAGCGGAAGCACGCCAAAACTGAATTCTCCTGGTAACTTTTACAGAAATAAGTTTCATATGTCAAAGTTCATAGTTTTAAGAAACTAGTTTACTAAAGATTGTGAATTTGTTTGCATTGGATTAGTAATAATATTCATGACTCTAAGCATTTAGTAGTTGGGGATATGGATTTGAATTACCCATTTCTGAGTTTTTAAAATGATTACTATGGTATATATGGTATTATGATTTTTCACGTAATGAAATATTATTTACTTATTTCTCCAGTGTATGACATAAAGATTTGAAACAATCGTGTACATAGTTTGGCATGAAACAGTTAATTGTGTAACCTATATTATGAGGAACTGAATGAGGCCCTTATCGGTTACTTACTGTCACCTATACAAGGGACTGAATGTGGCCTTATGTGATACTGTAAACTATATGAGGCACTGAATGTGACCTTTATAATTTACTTCTGTAACCTATATGAGGAACTGAATGTGTCCTATATCAGTTACATATTGTGTCGGGCTAAAGATAAATAATTCTACCATTAAGAGAACACAGAATGCAGCCGAATACATAACATAAATGTTGACTTTTTCTGAAAAACTTTTAATTATTGTGTAGTTTTCTTAATTGCTTTTGTTTAATTACAATGCCTTTGTAGGTGCCAATGGGCAGACATACAGAGATGGTCGTATGTGCAATGAGTCATCTGTCAACTTGGACGAAGTCTTGAAAAAGGTATCTTTTCAATAATATAGGCCTAGTTGTTAAATGGAGGAGAAAAAGCCAAGAGGAAGACCAGGAATGATGTTGATGGACTGGATGATGAAGGAGGGTTAGAGCAAACTAAAGAAGAGGGATCATTGGCATCTGCCAATGGGGAGTTGTGAAAACAATCTCAGAAGTGGGGGTTGGTTCTGAGTACAGTTCTGAGTGCCTTCTGAGCAGTGTTTTCGTTTAGGCTCTGACCTTGAATTTTTTGGACGTAGCTCATTGCTTTCGGCTATCACACCGAAAAATTTGGACGTTTTTACGGACATAAAAACAGCCATTTGGACGTTAACGGAAACACTGCTTCTGAGTCTCTTCTATATAAGTTAGTCAAAGTGGGGGTTTGTTCTCCCATTCCAGGTGAAGGGAGGGATAGATGCCACTGCCTTTGATTATTGGCCACTACCCTAGATTGCTGAGGCTAAGAAAACGAAGGTGCTTCTCATTCACTGCAGCCAAGGGAAGGATCTCTAAAGATGACCTATTTACCGGTGTATCCTTGATTTTGTATTTTCGTTTTTGACAGGACAGAAAGATCTCCGAACTGAACGATGAAGTGCACAGGCTGCGGAAGTTTGAGGTGGAGAATCGCCACAAGGATTTCCAGTTGAAGGAGTTGACGACTCAGGTGCAGTGCCTCCAGAGTCAGCTGAGTCAAGCAGTCAGCAACTGTTCTAACAGAATCGAGGTCGAAGCTCTCCAGGCAAGGATCGCGGATCTGGAAAACCAGATCCAACTGAGGACTGGCGAAATGGCCGAGATAAACGAACAGGTTGGTTTCACAGGTGGTTTATGATGTGGAATAGTGTAGTGGTTAGCGTGCTGGAGTTGAGACGTTGGGGTTCAAATCCCCGCCAGGGAAGAAATTTAGTTAGATATTTCTGCTCCACTTGCACCAGCGCAGCTATAATGAGTACACTGACCACACGATGTCGGTGGAAAGATGAGATGGCGAGGAAGAGGACTGGCCATCTGCCATCATATGCTGAGGCTAAGAAAATGAAGTCGCTAACACTTCATACCCATGGCTAGCTCCAGGAACTGCTCTTCACTTCTTTGTGTGATGATCAAAGCAAATGTATGGTAAATTGCCAAAATTCCTTAGCACCACATAGAAGCTGTGTAAAAGGGCCCAGCTTATTCACTAGGGCTTTTAACTATAAATGTAACTCTAGTGCCTTTTAAGTGCCTCACAACAGCACTCCCTGCACTATTCATTGTGATGCAGTGCGTTTCCAGGTGGTTCAATGAAGTACGTACTCTTACTTATGTTAAATGTCTTTTGCGATAGATATTTCGTACATAAGCAAAACAATGCACAAAAAACTAAAAGAGTCACCAATGGTACGTCCACACTCCACACACACGTGGAACTCAACCAACGGATTCCCATCCATAGTTGACAAATGGTCTCTGGACCAAGCTGCATTGATGCATGTAACAATGATGGGTGGCAGCATTCACAGCACTTGCTCACAGCACTCTACTCATAATTGTAATTGTTGACTTCAAACTTCTCTCAAAAGCCAAGCGCAGGGCACCAGCTTATTCACGAGCACTGGAAGGTGCTGTTGCCTTTTGGTATTGCTGTGTGAGAGTCGTAAGGAATACATCCAGATATAATCTCTGGTCAAAACAGTATCAGGTTATGGGTTTGTGGTTAGTGCTTGATCATTTAAGAACAATGGCGTAAATCATGAGGGGGACAGAGGGGGACTGTCTCGGAGTGTCTCCCCAAGTTTTGACTGGGCCTGTCTGTCCCCCAAAAATACAAAATTCTCTCGAAAAATCTGTCACTCCCAAAGTTATGTACAGATTTTCGCCTCTGTTTAAGAGATGTTTAAAATAACATATTATGATAGGCCAGTAATCTGTTAATTTACAGATGTTTAAACTGAAGACAACCTCGCAGAAACAACTTGACGACAAAGTTTTGGAAATTAACAGTCTGAGAGAGGAACTGGAGAGATTCCGTAAAGATAAGAACATTCTGTCTGGTCTCTTGACACAAGTCCAGAAAGATATTTCTATGAAGGTATGCAGTTCACTCTTCATTCTTTGTTCTGTTGTCTGTTTTCCAGATGCTTTCCCTATTAAATGTACTCTGCTGATTGGCTTGATCGTTTTGTTCCTAGGACTATGACTGCCTTGGCTCAATGTCGGGCTTTTGCTGTGGTTGGTCCCTCTACTTGGAATGACCTTCCCCCTCACTAAGGGCTAAACTAATTACTGGTTGCTCCTCTTTGGTCTCTCGTTCTTTAAAGACATTTCTTTTTCCCCGGGGTTTTCGTGCTGAGAGTGCCTCTGAATAGTTATTCTGAGAGAGGCGCTATAAAGCGGCTATATAAATCTTTAGATATGATACGATAAATGTCCTAAGTATTACCTTCCAGAATTAGTCTGGTAAGGTATTAGAAAGGTTCTATATGAATGTCTTCTTCTTAGGCAAGAATACAAAATGGTGTGGGTTAACAGTGTGTCAGTTTTAGTACTCATGTAAATGTGCACCCTCATATTAGAAATTCTGTATTCCTTAAAATTTAAAATTTCATTTTCTCTTGAATTTAAATGCCTTGTTCATTTGAATTTTAAAATAAGTAATCCATCTGATTTAGAATGATTTTACCAGTACGTACAAGTTTGACCTTATTATAAGTCAACTTGGCTCAGTTACATGTATGTTGCAATGTTTACATCCAATGTGCCTTTTTATATGTACTCTAGGATACCACTATCTGTCGTCTTACAAGCGATGTTGAGAGAAAGAACAATCAATTGTCCGACAAAGATGTACAGATCACTTCCTTCCAGTCCTCTGTTAGTACCTCGGTTAATTAATTAAATAGCTTCGCTGGGTAATTTAGAACAAAGTGAGTTCTGTTGTACAGTTACTGCAGTTTAATTAGTGTATTTGTTTTAAATATAAGAAGAAAAAAAGGAAGAGTTAGAAGGAGGAGGAGGAAGAAAAGGAAGAGCAGTTCCTTAAGCTAGCCTGAGAGGCAGCCGTGGGTAGGAAGTTTTAGCAGCTTCATTTTCTTGGCCTTGGCATATGAGGGTGGATGGCCAGTCCTCTCCCTTGCTGTTTGGTCTTCCCACCGACAGTGTATCCTCAGTGCAGTGAGTGCATTTGCAGCTCATTCAGTCAGCGTGGGGCGCAAAGTGGAGAATGACGTCATTATCATTTCAAAAGAGGGCGAGTGAAACGATCCAGTTGTGTGTGACTGAGGCGCCATTTTGGAGTTCTTTTTTTTCTATGTAGGATTCTGTGTTCAGTATTTTGACGCTGAAGTGGATTTTGTGATTTTTTTGTCTTTCAGTTCTGCGTTGTTGATTCTCATAAGCATCTGGAATCTGATCTTGTAAAGATGAAGAGCGAGTTGACCTCAGTTGAGGAGGTTAGTTGTACCTATGTATGTTTGTATGTATGTATGTATGTATGTATGTATGTATGTATGTATGTATGTATGTATGTGTGTATGTGTATTTATAAGAACCTCATGAAAGCATTCCTCAGTAATCTTAAGGATTCTATCGTTTGACAAGTTCATCTGTAGATGAATGATACAGTGATGTTTTTAGTAACTGGTAAAAGTTGCAATTGGCTGGAAGTCTTGTTCACACACATATACACACACGCGAACACCATGACCATCAGGCTTGATAGGCTTCATATATATATTTTAATATTTCATGCATGTTATTATATTCATACACCTGTACATTTGCCTCAATTTATGTATCTGTATATAAATATAATAAGGAGGATGCCACACTTTTCTATAAATCGTACATGTAATAGCCGGGTGATTGCTGTTGATTTTCTAGAAGCTCAAGAATTCTGAGTCCAGTTTAAAGGCGAATGGAGAACGATACACATCTCTGAGTAAAGTGATGGACAAAGCCAAAGTCGAATTACGACAGGAGAAACAGGTATGAGAACTCTGTTTATGAGATTTAACTAGATTAGATTACAACAATTAACAGCAACCTAAAATAAATAATTTATATAGCACCACCTGAAGATTGGCTTTATATCGATTTGGTGCTATCTTTAGATTACAATTGGGGGCACTCGGTAGTGTAGTGGTTAGTGTGCTGGACTGTGAAACAAGAGGTTGGGGTTCAAATCCCGCCAGGGCAAAAATTTGGTTCAAGATTTCTGCTCCACCTGTGCCCCTTGCCAACGCAGCAATAATGAGTACACTGACCGTACACTGTCGGTGGGAAGACGAAAAAGTGAAGGAGAGGACTGGTCATCCGCCCTCATATGCCGAGGCTAAGAAAATGAAGTCGCTAACGCTTCATACCCATGGCTGCAATTTTTTGATAGAACTATTATATTGTCTTAAATTGTATCTTTTTAGTACCAGAAGGAGATACAAAAGCAGTTGGACGAAATTAATACGAAGCAGGGAGACACAAACAAATCGAACGATTCGCTTACACAGGAATTGAGAAATCTTACCAGCACAGTAAGTTTCTTCTGCTAATTTACCTATTGTCAACATGAGTGAATTAACTAACTTATTGTTGTTAATTGTATTTGTGCATTTGTGACTGAGTACCAATTATAAAATGGTTCTTAAGGACCATTCCAGTAATGAAGTAATGACAGTCATAAGAATGTAAATTTTGTTTTGCCTACCATCTGCAGTTTTTTCACCATTGCCTTTGAAACTTATGGCCCAATAAAATGCTTTAACACTGTTTCTAGATAGCCACGTGTCAGCACCTTAAAGTATACAAATATTCAGATATTTAGATTTGAATCTGAATGAAAGTCCTCAGAAGTACCACTCTGGGTCATTTCCAGAACTGGAGTGAGGTCTGACTTATCCAAGATTGTCTGACATGACCGAGATTGTCTGACTTACCTGAGGTTTTCTGACTTATCGGACATTGTCTCCCAATCAGCCATATTCCTCATCTTGACCACACAAAAACTGTGCCCTTCTTTGATGACTCCTTCACCACGGATTTGAGCACCTCTGATTGGTGTACACTATGAGAGGCATTATATAAAAATTGATAGATAGATACAATTGTCTCACTTATCGAACATTGTCTGACTTATCCGAGATTGTCTAGTCCTGCTAACTATGTTTTCTTTACTGACAGATTTATCTTATTTCGAGTAGTAATTAGAAATCGATCAACTACTAATTATTTTTGCATGATTATTAAGATTTATCGATTATAATTTACCTTTATCGTTGATTAGTGCAGGATACTGAAGCTTGCACAAGGTAGGACTTTGTGGGGCTCATTAGCTAAGTGGATAAAGTCCTGGGCTGTAACACAGAGAGTCTGGTGTGAGTCTCAATCCGGTTGGTCACTGTGTAAGGACCTTGGGTAATATCAAATACAATTGGATTGTATTCCATCTGGAATGACCTCCTGCCTAAGCTCTGCTCTTTTACTTGTGAGCCATCAGGGTTCTACAAGTCCCTCAAGTCTTTTTTCTTTAGTTGTGACTGCGCCAGGAGCGCTCCTGAGTAGCTTCTTGAAGGGGCGCTATATAAATGCTCTGAATGAATGAATGAATGTATAGAAATAACTGTAAGCTTTAAATTGTTTGGATTTACCCCTAATTGTTTATTCTGAGTTTTGGACAATTTAATTTTAGGCATCTGGGTTGAGCAGCCGTATTTACTTCTCGTTTCATTCTGCTGTTTACCGAGTACAAAATGATGTCTGTTGTTTTTTTGTCAAAAGTTGTCGCGACTGAGACGTCGACTGCAACGACTGTTGTCACTAAGATGCGTCGCAAATGAAAAGGGTGTGACAATGACAGATGATGAAGAAGATTTAACGGACGATCAGATCATTTCTAAAATCAAAGAGATCATCGAAGAGGGCAACAATCTCAGTGTTAAAATAACAGTGCGTACGATCGTTCTGACTAATTCTTGTCTGTTTTCAATTGGTGATTAATTATTGCGTGTAATTCTATTCTTTTTTTCTTAAATTTGTATTTTAAGATATTGGGTGAGGTACATGATATGCATTCACACAAACACACACATGCACAGGCATTCAATAATGATTGATAATAACTAATCATGCAGAAATTATCATTTGTAGTCATCAGTTTGTGTGTCAATCCACAGATTTAACCCTTTAACGATGAGCATGTACTAAAATGTATGGGAAACCATAGGCAGGTCGTCGTTAAAGGGTTAACAAGAAGTCGAAGTAACGTGGCGAGTATTGATTCGAGTCTTCCCGAGACGAAGTGGTTTGACTTGGAATCCATTGATTGAACTGAACAAGTTGAATAAGCCGTCAGTCGTTTGTTTCTATGCTTTAGGACACAAACAAGAAATCTGAGGATATGGAGACAACTCTGAAGTCCGTCAGGGACTGTGGTGGAAAGCTGAAGGAAGAACTACAGGTGTCTACTGTAAGAAATCTGATTCACTGGTCCATCTATGCATGTCTTTGTCTTGAAACCATTTGTTGTAGATGCTCAGTTAGACTGGGATGACTCTTCAGCATGGTCTTAAAAAGAAGACCAATAATGGGTCCTGACAATTAATTTAAATATTGATATGCTTATAAATAATATATATAATAATAATAATCAATGAAAGAAATTGATTTCACAATGATCAAGGGTATGATATCGGTCAAACTTTTCATGATTTTGTGTTGATGACATTTTATGGTTTATTTGTTAATGGTTTATTTGTTTCATTGTTACCCTCAAAGAATGCAACTTCAGTTGTGATAACTTTCTTTCAGGGTTCTGTGACTCCAAATCCTGCGAACACTCTCATGACGCTTCGGCAGGAGTTGAATGCCGTTCAGTTGCTTGTGACTCGGCCGGTTCTCCAGGACTTCCGTGATATCCTCATTTCTATGATCCAGGTCCAACTCAACTGGCAAAATGAGATGGTCACTGCACTGGAGACTTCTGGATTCAACGTCAGGCTGTCCGATGTGGGTAAGGACCAGAAAAATCCTGGGGGGGCGTAATCATCATTGTCAGTGCCATACTCTAGTTGTTGTTATTGTCATCACCATCATTGTCGTAAAGCAATGCTTTTGTTGGAGGTTTATTGTGATTTTAACTGGAGTTTAATTTCCCAGGCTTGTTGCTTCTCGTTATCAGAGTTGGATTAGTTGAAATTGATTGAAGATTCACTGATTAGTCCTACAGATCTAAAGAGTTTCAAAACTTCACAAAGTTCTTGTGCCTGTCTGCCTGCCTGCCTGCCTGCCTGCCTGCCTGCCTGCCTGCCTGCCTGCCTGCCTGCCTGCCTGCCTGCCTGCCTGCCTGCCTGCCTGCCTGCCTGCCTGCCTGCCTGCCTGCCTGCCTGCCTGCCTGCCTGCCTGCCTGCCTGCCTGCCTGCCTGCCTGCCTGCCTGCCTGCCTGCCTGCCTGCCTGCCAGTGCCTGCCTGCCAGTGCCTGCCTCATCCTACTGGTCACTTAACTTTCAATGATTTATTACATACACTGACAATATTTACAGTTTAAAGCATCTAAACGTTTCTCAATATTTACGGTCCTCTATAAATGTCTTTACATTGTTACAATTTTTTACATCTTTGACTGTAATGTGTGTACATGTGTTTCTTGATTTTGGCAAGGCATAGTTCTGTTTTGTGATATCGGTTAATTGTGGCTCTTTCTAGATATTGTATCGTCCTGTGTTGCTTGGTACTTTGTGAAACTTAACCTATTTGTCATCATCTTTTACATAATACTTTACGTGACTTTTCGTAGGGCTTGTGAAGCACGTTACAGAACTGCACGCAAAGTCGGAGGAAAGTCGCAGAGTGCAAGAGGAGTCAAAGACGAAGCTGGAAGTTGTGAGCCGCGAGTTCCGAAGAGACCTGGAAGAGGCCCGAGACAGAGGGCGGAGAGACGTGGAAGAACGGAGCAGAGAAAAATTCGAAAGACTAGTTGTTGAAAGTTAGCATCGAAAAACAATTCTTAGTTTGTGATGAAAGTAAATAAGTAAGTAATTGCAGTTGTGTGATGTTATAAGACATGCATAGTCTTTTCTTGCCTCACCGTAAGCAACATGTCTTCATTTCTATTTTGTTTTCACAGTAATGTGATCTGATGCTATTATTATTATGATAGCGTGTGTTATGCAATATACTATAATATGTATTGTGTAACATTAGGCTTAACTCCATTCTAAGAAAAGTCACAGTGGTTATCTGGACTGTTTTATAGAGCCTTCAACAACGTGCTGCATTGGTTTCCCATACATTTTAGTACATGCTTGAAGGCACTCAGCAATTGTGCGTGAAGGACTTGCTCAAGGTCCCTACACAGTAACATCTCATGGGGGACTTGAACCCATGCTCTCATACTCTCCTCATTACAGGCTGAGTGCTCTAACCAGTTGGCTACCATACCCCACTTATTTAAAGGTATTTTGTACAACATGCAGTGAAAGTGGACATTGTCTGCGAATTATTATTTGTTTCACGTGCTTACTTCGAGTTGAACTGTTGCAGGCGAAATGAAGTTTCGGACAGAGAAGGCCGTCGTCGAACAGAAAGAGAAAGAGATCTACGAAGAGAAAGTAAACCAAGAACGCGTCCGAATTGCTCAGCTCGAAGAACGCCTCTGCTGCTTGCAGAAGGTATTGAACAGATTGTGGAAACTCAACCACGACCAGTTTAGTTACCGTGATTTGAGGTTTGGTAACTGATCATTTTGCGCTGGCCAACTGTTTGTTCCAAAGGACGAAATAAGACATATTTTCCATGCCCTCTTGCATGCTCGTTCTCATCTGTGGTATTCGCTACCACCAGCTTTGAGGGAACATTCTGTAACTCTTATTTCATTTTGCAAATCATTGAAGATTTATCTTTTTCCGGCTAGTTACGCTTTTGAGGTGAATCCATGGATTAGCATGATGGAAGTATCTGTCAATGATTATAGTAACAACAAAATAAAATAATAATGATAATAATAACTGTTTATTTTTTGAATACCTCTGTTCATATGGCTGTTCAGTTAGAGGCCTCGGCATGCCTCTTCTAATTCAAATACTCATTATTCAATAAATAGGATAGGTGTGGTCATTTCTGAGATAAACTTTGGAGAAGGAGATTTAATAATAATTGTGCTAACTAGAATAACTGATTACCTTTCCTTGTTTTTCTAATTAAACAAATATATCTGATTTATTCTTAAGATTGCAAATTTATCAAATTGTATTATATGTTTATGTTAAAGGAAAATGCAGAGAAGTCTGAGGAGCTGATTTTCTACAAACAGCAGGAGAAGCAGCATGTGCAAGAAGTCGAGTCTTACAGAAAAGTTGAAGTAAGATTTAAATCATAATCGCTTGTGAGATTGAAAGCCACAGTCAAATCAATTAAGCAGTAAATCAATAAATCAATCTTTCATTGGAACATATTAGCTCATACGCAATAAACATTATTGAGCAAGTATGTCAGATTGACAAAAACTACAATTCAGAACATGACAATTATATTAATTAAAGGCTAATTAAAACTTTAACTCGATCTTTACAGCAAAAGAACAATATGAAAGTTACACTGCTAATAGATGACGTTAATACTAACTGCTTATAATTAAAAACGGAGAGTTTGGATTTTGTAAGCGATGAATCCACGTCTTCTTCAACATGGCTTCTCTAATGAATTCTCATTTTTAATTGCTTGAAGTATTACTACGCCTGTGAGAGTAAGATGGCTCCCACAACTTTGCTTTTTGGTTGCTGTAGATCTCTCAAGATTACGACTACGATTACTGTGGTCCTTTAGTTTTATGTACAGCAATATCAGTACCCTACTGCCTGACCCTTTATCGAGGATTCGATAAAGGAGGAGGACTGGGTGTTAACTCGAAACGACCATCAACTGATGTTTTGGCTTGGGCATTATGATGACTGCACTACCAAAGTCAATGGATTGGATTATATAGGCATAGTTTGGGGGTTTATGAGTTGAAACCCCAAAATAAATAATTGTCGAAAAAACACTTAACTTTTCAAAACTAACCCTTACGGTGTGACCATGTCCAGTGGAAACCCCAAAATGGAAACCACCAAAATTGTTTCCTGGCTACACCCTTGATTCTCTTCCTTTCTTAGGTCACTGTTTCTGACATTTTTTGCCATTCTTTGTCTCATCCTAGGCAGAACTGAGAGAAGAAATACTGGAGAGGAATTTGATGAAGAACGAGACGAGGTCATCGATAGAGCATTCGCTCCGTAAGAAATACGAGCGGGAGATGACTGCCTTGAGAGAACAGAGCGCTCATCTGTCCTGTACACTGGCTTCCATTCAGGAGCGACTGAGCAAAGCAAACAACAAAATCCGTCGACAGCAACTGGAAATCACATCGCTCAGGTGTAATCCATGTGCCACTGTTAACGTTACACCATATAACAAGACGAGTGAGTGTTACTTTCTCTGCGTTCGACATTTACTTTTTTCACAGTTTTTGCACACATCTGTAGACTCCAAATTTCTAAAGCGCTACTCTAGGGGTCGTCCATTAATTATGTCAACAAATTTTAGGCAGTTTTTGACCCCCTGCCCCCTTGTCAACAACTGTCAAACATTGACGGACCCCCTAAAAAATTATGTCAACAATCCCAGACCCCCCCCCCCTACAAAAAAGAAACACAATGGCTCAATACATGTAGAATCATTTTTTCAAATTGTTTTACACTAAAAAATGTAATCTCGAATTTCAAAATATATGAATTTAGTTTATTACCAGCTTTTTAGTAGTATTAAACATTAAGCACTTTATACATTTTCAAGATTACTTAATGTTTTCGCTACCATTTTGAAGGGTCTGTGTTGATTCATTGGGAAAAACATTTTTTGACGTCAACTTTTACCGAACCCCCTCCCCTTGTCAACAACTGTCAAACTTTTCCAAACCCCCTCCCCCTATTTTGTTGACATAATTAATGGACGACCCCTAGAACTAAGCATGGGGCACCAGCTTATTCATGAGCACTGAGCTTATTCACTAGCATGTCCCTCTATGGAGCATTGCCCTTGTAATGGCATGTCTTTCTTATTATTGCCGCCTCCACAACATTCAGCCAGCCTGTGCTGGGTCCGTCTCCAGGCCGTGTGTGGCCAAAGGTTGAGTGGGTGCAGGTCCGCTTCTTATCCATTTGCTGTGAGGGTGCCCAACATCGGTTGGTCAGTTGCTGTTTGGCGACACTGTTTCATAGCATAGATGATTAGCGTTGCCCTCCTCCTTTCTCCAGGCTTGGGACTGGCACTGCCAGAGTATGGGCAGTGGCAGAGTATGTGCCCAACATCCTCTTCCCTCCAGCCCTTTAGTGAGACTGCTTTATACTTGGGTATGGTTTCTGAAGTAACACTAAATTTTGAATTCATGTTCTTGACTGTTATTATTCTGTTTTTTTTATGAGCAGGCGGTGAGCCGGCACCTCATGCATCGTTTGAAGTGTCGCGAGTCAACGAGAAACTTCGAGCTGAGATAAGAAAGCATCAAGCGGAGATTAAGTAAGCGGAACTAGGATTGTTATGAAGTGCTATGATGAAATTCCTGAAGTGCCTGAGGGTATACTCAGACTTGTCTTTGGCCAACGCGCATCCAAAAAATAGCGGTCCCACCATCTGAAACCCTCTGTCTCCTTGTGTAAACTTGTTACTCTCCACCGAGACCATATTTTGCACTAAACTTAAAACTTATCTATTTTATTATTAATTAAATTTGCACGGTCACACCAAAATGTGAATCTGAGGCGCGGATAGTCAGCCACCAGGAGAAGATGCAGTTAGATTATCCAAGTCCTTGAAAGCCAAGGAGAAATTGTGAGTTTTGATCCGCTTGTTGAGGGAAGGAAGTTAATTTGATCTATGAAGAGAGAGTGGCGGTCGCACTGTGTTTACGGTTCGTAACATTTCCTCCTTCTGCTTGTCTTCAATGTGCACTTCAGAACGTTTTAAGGGAGTGTTATCAAATTTCCGTTGTATTTTAATTGTGTTTATGTCTTTGTAAAACGAAGGAAACTGGGACTAGAGGTTGAACAGTACAGAAGTTTGATAACGGAGAAGGATGGAGCGATAGTAAGACTGGAGGCAGAGCTTCAGAAAGCCAAGGAAGATGCTGCAAACATCCAAGCACAGGTACTGCCTCCTTTTCTCTAAATAAATGAAGAATATCTTATTTTGTGCATTTTACTACAATATGTGTGATTGTATTATGCCACAAACTGCCATTTTCTATCATTATTGTATTCAAATATTTTAGCAAAATTAAATCCTATTATTCTTGTATCATTATCTGTTATTGTAAGTTTTATTATTACTATTTTTACTACTACTAGTACTACTACTATCACCAAAACCACCACTACTACTATTTCATTCTTGTAGAACATTTTATTATTAATAAACCACATCATTATTCCAGTGTTATTATTTCTTGTTACCAGTTTTCTTAAAATTTCATTTTTGTCATAGAAAATTATATTAATTAATAAACCAGTTATTATTTCAAAATTATTATTGTCATTTATTATCATTATAGGTATTATTATTGTTACTACTGCTACAACTTTTACGACAGCTACTACAGCTACCACTGTTGTTATTTTAGAGTCGTATCTCGGAGGAGCTTTCAGCAGTTGGGGCTGAATGCAGAGGTGAGCAACATGTGGCAACAATTGCCAAGCAGAAGGAAGCGCTAATAGAACTTCGAAAGAGGATGAGGCTTCTTCAGAAAGGAACAGCACAGAGTAAGCTGCCATCATATTTAAATAAATATCTAACCTCAGAATAAATAACATTTCTTTTAACTATCTCATAAGTAAACTTGGATCTACCTTTTAAATAAAAGAAATGTCAATTCTGTGAGTTGGTTGGCTCTAGACCAGTCAAGCAGTTCTGCAGTGACATTGTGTTTTAATTACGTTTGATTTCAGGTTTAATGTATATGTTACATATTAAATAGGTACAGTTTGGAAATTCCCTCTTCCAGGTCATTTGTATGCAGCAGTCTTTCTGGGTCAGTTAATAAGAATTATGAATTACGTTAATTTCTTGTTGGCTTTCCCTCTTAACCTAAATCAAACGTAATTCTCATTTACTTGCACCAATGCGATCATTCCGTGCATACAACTTGACAGAGGCAAGTCCCAAATGCATCCTCAATTAATCTAATGTTCCAGAGGCGTCCATCCTATGGGGGATGAAGCAGAAATCTTCATTGGCTTTTCAGGGGGGAATACATTTTTTGTATATTTAATGTCTGCTCAATGATTTTATTATTTTTGAAACACAGAAAAGCATTTTTCAAATGAAAAACACATGGAAAAATTTCTTAAATGAAAACACTGAGCAGTAGGCCTACTGTCTCGCCGCTCTGGTAGTATGCCTCTGTCTGTGTACAAGCCTTCATATTTTATAATGCATAATTTGGCTGATTAGTGAACTAAAAGTTAAAGAATTCAATGAACAATTAAACAATAAAATCGTGATTCAAATTTTGATAATCGAAATTTTATCTTTTGTCGACAGTCGACCAATCGTCTGGGGCGGTCGTTGTGGGGGGGCAATCGACATGAGGGGGGAATACTTCATAGGCGTAAGGGGGGATGGACGCCCCTGTAATGTTCTATAATCAGATGATATCCATGTAAGCAACCAAGCAATGTAATGTAAAAAATAAACAGTGTAATGTAAAAAATAAACAATTTAATATTAAGTAAACTGTTCTAATGACTTCTATCTAATGTCTTGTTTTCAGCTGGAAAGGCAGCGGAAGATTCTAATCCCAACACTGGGTTGACCGAGGTTTCTCCTGATAGTCATAATGACCCTGAGTCAAAGAGCAACGGTACGTCGGACTCCGTTGCGAAAGAAGTTGATGAAAAGGCAACAGTCGTTGTCCCAGATCCTTCACCTGTTGCATCTGCTTCATTGCCGGTTGACCCTGTCGATGATCAAATTCAGAAGGTGCAGAAAAGTGACATCCATCATGATGGTCAAATCAAAGATCTTAAAGAAAACCTGGAATTGAGCGAACAGGCAGTAAGTTTCTGATCAAGTAGGTCAGCAGCTATGGTCAATTAGTTCAGTTGCTGGTCAATTAGGTCAGTTTAAGTCATTTAGGTCAGTTTTGGTCATTTAGGTCAGTTTTGGTCAATTAGGTCAGGTTTGGTCAGTTATAGTCAATTTGGTCAGTTTTGGTCAATTAGGTCAGTTATGGTCAATTTGGTCAGTTTTGGTCAATTAGGTCAGTTATGGTCAATGAGGTCAGTTTTGGTCAATTAGGTCAATTATGGTCAATGAGGTCAGTTTTGGTCAATTAGGTCAATTATGGTCAATGAGGTCAGTTTTGGTCAATTAGGTCAGTTTTGGTCATTTAGGTCAGTTTTGGTCAATTAGGTCAATGAGGTCAGTTTTGGTCAATTATGATCAATTAGGTCAGTTATGGTCAATTAGGTCAGTTTTGGCCAATTTGGTCAGTTTTGGTCATTTAGGTCAGTTTTGGTCAATTAGGTCAGTTTTAGTCAATTAGGTCAGTTTTGGTCAGTTAGGCCAGTGAATATCTTGTCAGTTACACTCTACTTTTTCAGTTGCTTCTTCTTCTATGTCTACCAGTATTCAATTTTTGCATCAAGCACTACAGACATTAAAAAAATTACAGTTTCTGTCATGTCATCAAATTGATGCTTTATTATGGTATGTCTTAAAACGGATTAACACGTTTTAGTACCTTTCATTTTAGTATTCATCATTGTTGAGAGCTGTCACCGAAAATCTTCCAGTTGGCGAGACGACGAAGAAAATGCCTTCACTGACGGACCAGACAATGTCTACAGAGAGGAACCAGATCGCCGTACAGCGACAGGTGGCCTGTGAGGAAATCACAAAAGAGTTGTCTGCACTGAAGAACAAAGTCACTGAATACGAAAGTACAATCGAAAAATATGACCAGGAGCTGATGAAGCTTAGGTCAGCCTTTAACAAGATTCATTCATTCATTGCGGAAATTTATATAGCACCACTTCAAGGTAACTACTCAGAAGCACTCCCAACCCAGCGCCGGCTAAAAAGGAAAGTCTTCAGATTAGAGTACAACGTACCAGCTATGATGAACTAATCTAACCTAGTCACTTTTTATTATCAGTCATCACCCAACAAAAGTTGATAGCCTATTGTCTTGCTTTTGTCTCCTGTACAATGCATATCATGTCTCTATGCTCAAAGGCTCCATACAAATTGTCACATACTGGCTATCATAATCAGATAGATTTTGCATATTTTACATATCAGTCTAATCTAGCCTAGTCTGTGATTTCTAGAGAGCCGTTCTCATATAATAATAATAATAATAATCTTTTCTTTATTGAAGCGCCTGACAAACGCACTGCGCTGTACATTTACATGTTATGCAATTGAAACAATCTTAACTAGTTAACTACTAACAGAACAGACAGCTTGTAATACACGGCGCTAATAGCAGCCTACAAAGCAAATCCGCCCTAACGGGGCTCGAACTCGGTACCTCTCGCACTCTTCGCCAGATGTTATCCAACGCGCCACCGGACCCCCCATATCTGTTTGTCAAAACATAAATTGCTTGCTGTTTTTAACCAGTTGCATCCTTGACAACTGGATTTATTGAATTAAATTAATATTGATTGATTGATTGATTGATTGATTGATTGATTGATTGATTGATTGATTGATTGATTGATTGATTGATTGATTGATTGATTGATTGATTGATTGATTGATTGATTGATTGATTGATTGATTGATTGATTGATTGATTGATTGATTGATTGATTGATTGATTGATTGATTGATTGATTGATTGATGGATGGATGGATGGATGGATGGATGGATGGATGGATGGATGGATGGATGGATGGATGGATGGATGGATGGATGGATGGATGGATGGATGGATGGATGGATTGATTGATTGATTGATTGATTGATTGATTGATTGATTGATTGATTGATTGATTGATTGGTTTTGGAGTCATCCTATCATGCCTTATCCAATTAATTTGATGTTTGTTTAAATTTACAGAAATGCGGATGTTCTTCTTGAAAGCAAAAGTTGGCAGATTGATGGCTTAACAGTACGTTGACCTCTATTCTGATATCTTGAGTTTATCTAACAATCTGACTGTTTTGTTTCTGTGTTACATTTTATCTGCTCATTTGTTTACCATGGTTGCTGTTTAATGATAACAAAGATAATTAACATCACCCTCCTTCTTTTTGCAGCCTTTGGACTGGCACCACACGAGTACATCAGTGGCAGAGTTATCTACTCACATATCCATATAGATTTCAACCAGTGAAATTTTCTAAATTTTTACTGTAGACATTAAAGATTCTATTTTAGAGAAATTAAGGCTGAGTTTTTGATAAATAATGAGAAAATCTGACAACTTTTTTATAAAACCACAATGCACATAACAATTAACAACAATTATAACTTGACTATTAAATTAATCAAATTACTTGTGGCTTACATAATAACGTTCAAGCACTTTGTCTAAAGGAAAGAAACTGGGTCATGCAGAATTATGATCTGTCCCACATTTATGATTGTGAGAGGGTAACTTTCACAGTTTATAATTTGATGACGTCATGATGTTCTTTTGTGAAGAGTGATGTCAGATCGTTGGTTGATGAGGTGGCCTGTCTTCACGAATCACTCACCAAAGTTCGCGAAGAGCTACGGAAGGAGAAACGAGCAAATGCGGCCGCTAAAGGAAAGAAGGCAAGCAGCTTAGTTGCGTTATGAAAACTCACATCAGGAGATCTTCATATTTAAATTCTGTGCATTGACAATCAATTAACAGCTTTCTGATCCGTTAAGAGACTTAAGTGTAAATGTAATGTCATGTTAAATTTAATGTAATGTAAATCTTCTAAACTTATCGGCAACCTAACTTCTAGAACAGATTCTGATATCTGATTGTGATTTCACTTGAAGCATGCATTGACTGATGTCTTGTTTGATTGATTGACTGATTGATTGATTTGATTGACTTCTTGATGTCTTGATGTTTTGTTTGATTGATGTCTTGATTGATTGATTGATGTCTTGATTGATGTCTTGATTGATTGATGTCTTGATTGATTGATTGATTGATTGATTGATTGATTGATTGATTGATTGATTGATTGATTGATTGATTGATTGAATTGATTTATTATGATAACGACACGAAAGAAGTAATTGGGTTGGATTAGATTTAAATTCTATGGATTAACTGTTAGTACACGATATGTGGGTTATGTTTTTCATCTTTAAATCCTGTTGCATTTACTACAATCAATGAAATGAGTACTTTCTAATATACATATATTCGTTTATTGAAATCTGAGTGACAAAGCGCATTCAGTAATCAACTAAGAGGTGTGGGTATGAATTGTTTCAGATGTTTGTTGAGAAAGACAAAGGACGGTCAATGGGAACAATTGTCAAACACACCTGTTTTCATAATGACAGTATCTACAAGGTTTGACTTTATAAATTTCTTTATGTTTACGACCTGTGCTATGCCTTATTTATTTTTCACAGTCACACCTTACCATTATAATATGATTCAATGCACACTGCTCCCTAATAACCAGAATACTGCATCAGGCTGCTGCAAGACTGTGTCTTGGATTCTTACTGAGACCATATCTCACCTGCTTTTCGTTCTCTACACTGGCTTCCTGTCTGTGAGCGTATCTGCTTCAAGCTGGCACTCCTCTTGTGTACAGAGCATGCACAGATATCTCCCTTCCTACTTGTCTTCCATGGTCACACCTTGCAACTATGTAAAAGGCTGCTGCTCTCTTTGATTGGCATCTGCAGGAAAGTATTTTGTTCCTGGTACACGTCTTGTCTTTGGCCGGCGCTCATTCACAGTTGCCGGTCCCTCCATCTGGAACTCTCTACCTCCTCATGTTCGCAACTCTCTTAGCGAAAGTCTGTCTTTCGCTGTAAACTGAAACTTACCTCTTCCAGTCTACTTATGGCTCTTAACACTTTATCGACGAGAGTGTACTAAAAGAGCCTGTGAAACCGTTGCAGTTCACAATTAAAGTGTTAATGGTTGCCCGGCTTCAATGTGCACTTCTGAACTTTTTAAGGAGGGTATTGTAAAATTACAGTTGTATTGTATTGTATTCTATTGTATTGTATTGTTAGGCTCCAAGTGTGTGCATGTGCCCACCACTGATGACTCTTTTTGTTTACTGTGCATTGTTTTGGTAACTGAAGTAGGCCTAATTCTTGGTGTTATTGACATTTAGCATCATACAGACTACCACAGAAAACACCTCTGATTTCTTTTGCTCTTTGTGTGGTTCTATATAAATGTAAGAATAAATATATAAATTCCATTACAATTACAGTTTCGAGTTTGAATGAGGAAATACAAATTGTATGATGCGTCATTTTGTACGTCGTGGATTGAAGACGTTCTGACCTAGTCTTGCTTTTTCTAGACGAAAGAAAGAGCCAGATCAGCCGAGAAACCAAAGAGAAAGGGTTACGAGATAATGCTGTTGAAAGAGGAGCTGAAGAAATGTGAGAAGAACATGGAACGAGCGAGGAATCTCGAACTTCTGCTGGCCGATACAGATCGGGTGAGATCGGATTTATCGAGAATTGAAACTTAGGTTTTTAATACAGCTGTTTCGGCTTGAGTTCTCTTGGCTGTGGAATGAGTACAACTGCCCTTACATGCTGAGGCTTTTCTCCTTCTTATTCCTTTGCAGCACTTTAGCATATATAATGGGACCTGTGTATATTGGTACCACATTATTTAATTGCTAAATTATGAGTGTATACATACACATGTACGTATGTACGTACACACACCCACACAATATTTTTTTATGAAACTGTTCTTGTAAATGTTGATTTCTTTACACTCACAGATTGATGAATTTGTCGACTGTACCTGCTCCAAGACAACCATCTAAAATGGAGCCCGACTGAGAAACTCTCATCGCAATTTACAGAACTGATTTAAAAACTGTCGATGTTGATTCGGTATCGACTGTGACATTGGAAATCAAGCGTTTACCTCAGTTGCTTTAAATAAAATTCTTGAATCACTGAAGTTGGTGTTGTAAATGGTTTGACTATAGTTTCAAGACACAATCAGGCATCTCTATATAAAAGGTGAACGAGAGGTTGTATTAAGTTGTTGGTTTGAAATCTGTGCAAGTTGCAGTATCTGTCTGCACGAACCTGCAAGTGCAGACCATATCCAGCTACAAAAGCATCCTTTGCAACGGTTGAATGTGCCATTCGGTTACAATCCAACGATCTGTTGGGTTAGGAAGAAGCACTTTTGGAGAGTTGAAAATGTGGTATAGGCGTATGGGACATATAGTCGTACTCTTTCCAAAGTAGCTAACTGGGCCAGTGTATTTGTGTCCCATATGGGAGTATGGGTCCTGTATGGGTTCCATGTGGCCATGCTGGCAGGGTACTTGCCCTCACTATTGGTGTTATGAGAAGTCTGTTGAATTTGCTATCTTTACCAGGCTGGGCTGGGAGTTCCTCTGGATCAATATCATGGAGCATGCCACACAAATGTTCGAGACGAATGACTGAATGAATGAATACATAAGGCTGGCTGTCCTGGAACATCTTTTTTTTTATCTTCTTGTGTTGTGGTACTGAGATTTTCAAATATTTCTGTTTTATTCGGGTTAACTTCAGTGTGACACGATGGCTCATTAGAGCTCTCGACCTGTAATGCAGAGAGTAAGGGTTTGAACTTCGCCTGAAACAGTTACTATAAAAATTATTGGATCCTTGAGCAATTCGTTCACTCACAATTGCTCAGCGCCATTGATGCTCTGTCGTATTGTTGTGTGCACTTCTGAACTTTGGAAGATGGGCAATATCAAATTCAGTTGTATTATAATGTATTGTCTTAAATTTAGCTACAATACATTACATTAAGAGTGCAATTATTTTACAGTGCTGTATATTGCATTTCATTGATGAAGCGATTTTTGAGATAGGCTACTTGAGTGTCTTGATAGATATCAATCAATCAATTCAATCAATCAATTTATTGATCCCAGAAACAAAACAAAATTAACAGCATGAAACTACAGTATATAAAGTTCACAAACAATTATTGCAGAAGTTTATCTATGAAGAGATGGTATGAGGGAGCAAAGGGCACACCCGAAGGGACAAGTCCCGCTGAATAGGGGCCTAATTGCTTTAACTATATAGCAAAACTTGCAAGTTATTTTCTAGGACTAAATGGACGGCAGGGGAATTCCATCCCTACTCAACAAAATCAAAGAAATTAAACAGAAACAACCAAAAATCAAATGCTAATAAAACTAAGCACCGTTATGAGAACATAAGAACAACAAGGCACTGCCAAGACACAGAGCATTAAGTATAACAAGCATTACAACCTTATAATTGTATCAGGCAGTACACTTTAAATTGGATAACGGGCAATCAATAGAATGAGATATAGCACAAAAAGCTACATAATAGTACTCATTGCGTGTGCACGGATCAAGTGTTTAAAATGAACGAGGCTCTTAGCCTCACGAATGACCAAAGGAAGGTTATTCCAAACGAGAGGACCTTGGTATTTGATTGAGAACTTACGTGAGTTTGTTCTTGCGAAGATGCATGAGTATTCTCTATTGCTTCTAGTGTCATTGATAGGTATAATTGGGCTGAAATAGGAGAGAAAAGCAGGAGGGAGGATATTTCTGCCATACTGGTACATAAACACACCAGTTTGAATAAACTTAATTTGAGAAAGATTTAAAAGATTAAATTTCAGATACAGAGGTCTGGTATGGGAATTAGCAGCAGATCTTGTGATTAGTCTTATGGCCTTTTTCTGAATGACCCTTAGATTCATCAGGTGGGCGTCGTAAGTTGAAGTCCAGATGAAGTTGCAGTAAGTCAAGTAAGGATATATAAGGGTAAAGTATAAGTTGTTAAGTATGTGGGGAGGAAGAAGGTAGGATATTCTACGAATAATGCCAATGTTTTTTGAAATTTTCTTAGTGATTTCTAGTATGTGTGTATTCCATTTCAGGTGATCCGATTCATAGCTTACAACACAGTACATGAAATTAAATGAATATTGATTGATTGATTGATGACAGGCTTAGTAGCTTTTGTTCAGGTCAGCAGGTAGAACTCCACCAGTTCTCTGCCACTTATGTGCCATGCAAGCTTGTCCACAAATATTTTATTCAACCCATGTGAGATAGGTATATTATTAAGGTAGCATGCACTGTTCCAAGACTAATCAATGGAAGCGGTGTTGCTGGAGAGCATTCATATTTTTACAGTTAAAAACCATAATTTTAAAGAAAAAAATTAATGTGTAATACTCTAAATGCGTGTACATAATTTTTACTTGAATAATATATCGCTGCCACATTTCACATTATTCAGAAATTGTGTTCGAAATTATCGTCATTGGCAAAATGGAAGTGCTACAAAATGACTTAAAAACTCGAATCTGCCATCGATACCGGATATAGATACCTCTCTTGGCTCTAGTGGTGATTCCTCCTCCGTTAATCTGTCTCTGTGTTTACATCTCTCATCGTTATATTTAATGCCTGGAGCAGAACAGTAAATGTAACTAATAAATAAATGCACTTTAATGATGCTAAGCGGTCATAAAATTGTTACGCGTCAGATGCTAACATTTCTACACGATTGTGCGTATGCATAGGTGTTACTCGATAGTGTATGCCTAAGCAAATCAGAGGCAAGTAAACACCACTCGCCTACGCTAGCTATTTCAACTAAACATATTAAAGGGTTAAAAACAAAGCATTTGATATACATACACCCATGCCCTACTGCGCTCAGATATGAATACGTCACGAAAATGCATATACACTGCGTACTTTGTTAGTCCTCCAGTGCTATTCAGAACTAAAGTTGAAACTCAGCTTGAGTACTCTCCAGTAGCTTGACCTCTGGTTTCTCTTTCTGATCGAATTTGATCTGTAGAGAAACTGGACTTGACTACGGCTTCACTTGAAACGACCATCGTTATAATAACGGCGCTATAGAAGTCTTAGAGGATGTGTTCTTGACAGTGACACGTTTATGTTCATATATCGGACTGGCCAAGCAGTCGGTTAAATTGCATACCCAGAGGTGGTGGTCCTTGAAATTTTAACAATCTAAAACATAAGCAAATTTTGGCAAATCCATAACTGATACTTTCTATTTGCTCTGTTGGAAGCATGAAATGTTTTGGCAGTAATTGTGGCGAAAGCACATTGCTAAACAAATTAAATAACGTGTTATAAAGGACTAAGCTCAACTCAGATTATCATATGAGATAACAAAAACATGTGCGAATATCAAATTTTGAGTGGTTGATCTCCTACTTTAACATAATGTAAGTGAAAACTTGTAAAGTGCATTTCAAGAAAAAAATTCATGAGCAGAGCTCTGGACAAAGAGGGGAAGACCCACGGTCAAACAGAACAGACTTCATGCACTTGCGGAACAACGAAGGACACTGATTTACTCATTTCTGATGCTTAAAGGAAGACTTCTAGGAGACAGGGCCAGCAGTAGCAAAACTTCTTCAACCAAGCCTGAGGGACAAAAAGATACCTTGTGCAGTTGTTAGAGGGACTGCTAATGGTATTTTTGTAGTTTAGGTGACAGGCCTTCTCTTTTAGTTGGCAAATCTCATATTTCAGTGGCTGGATCTCAAGTCAGAGGTGATGTATCTCAGATCTGGGGAATCAGGCTGAAATTAGCCACTTTTTAGGAGTGTAAATCCTTAGCTTTGCTTTGGTGTTTACCTCAGTACAAATAAGTAAGTTGTTGTCAATTAGCTGAGTTCTACAGGCTCCTTAAGACTTATTTTTATCACTGTGGTTGGACTAGGAGTGCCTCTGAATAGGCTTCTTGAAGAGGCGCTATATAAATTCTTGAAATGAATGAATGAATGAAAACATATATCTTTAAGAGAACTTTTCTTGATATCTGGCTATGAGATATTTGTATGTTGAATTTGTTTTGTCTTTCATTTAACAGAATCCATTCCAGTGTCCTGCAGTGGATTGTAACTGTATGAAGCAGGCTGGTTTGTATGGGTTCCCATTTAACGTGTTTTCAACACAGAAAAGGCCAGAAGGCAAATGCTGGACTTCAGTCATCTGTTTCGTCTGAAAAGAGAACTCGGCACCTTGCAGGTACGTTTCGGTTGAGAGTTCATTCTGAGTGTATTGGTTGGTTGCAGTGTAAAGACACTGTGTCATAAACAGATGATTATCTTTGCCCTCCTCCTGTCACCAGGCTTGGGACCGGCACTGCCACAGGTAGGGCAATGGCAGAGTTTAGTCCATAGGATGTACCTAATTGTGATATATATGGAGCCAGATACATACATACTTACTTGTGTAAATGGTAATGTAATGGATTCTGTGATTTTGCATGCTGACGATCTGTGAACGATTTTTCGTCGTTACCTGACCAGGAGATGAACATTGGCCACCAAGGTTCAGACTCTCAGGGTTAAGTAACAGAACATTATAACATTCAGATTGAGCCTCGGGGTTAATACTTACTGGATTTCGACTTGGCTTCTCAAATAGACTGTAACTTTAACATTGGTTTCACTTGAAAGTGACCAGAGAGAGAATGCGAGAGAGAGAAGAGATAGTGATAGAGATAGTGAGAGAGACAGACAGACAAACAGACAGAGTTAGAGACAGACAGACAAACAGACAGAGTTAGAGACAGACAGACAAACAGACAGAGTTAGAGAGAGACAGACAGAGAAGGACAGAGAGAGAGAGAGAGAGCACTTCTGAACTTTGGAAGGAGGGCAATAGCAAAATACAGTTGCGTAGTATACGGGAGTCACAAGGTTCTCCCCAGGCATCACTTTTGGAAGGCATACAGCTTCTTCTGTAAGGCGACCATGGCCATCGAGGTCTCAACCGATAAAGGAGTGCAGGTGGTGCTGTAATAGTTCGTAATGTAATGTAAAGTCATGTTTTTCCATCGCAGATGACTCTGATGGCGAGATGACGCTGAGCCACCAGCGTCTGTTGCAAGAACATCATGACGTCCTGAAGCGCACGATCGATCCGAAGGGGTTCCTGCTCCTGGAACTCCTGGCAAGAGATGTTCTCGAGGACAGGGATCGACAGTGGATCAAGGCCGAGAAGAAGGACATGGAAATGAACTCCCGCCTCATCGGCTGGCTGATGGAAAACGATGCCAACACATTCGCAGTCTTCTTAGAATCGCTCAGAGCCAGTCACCAACAGCACATTGCCAATCTGCTTGAAGGCAAAGAAGGTGACATTTTTTATAATAACAGAACTTTTCAGTGTTCCGATAGCGCATTGGATAACACACTGGCATAGAGAGCGAGATGTACCAAAATCGAGCCCGTAGGCGGACATGCTTTGTAGGCTGCTATTAGCTCCGTGTATTGCAGGCTGTCTGTTCTGTAAGTAGTTAAGATTTATGTCTTCTGTCATTTGTGTTCTTGTGAATTGTTTCAATTGCATAACTGTACACTGTAACCAGTTGCAGTTTGTCAACCGGATTGTTTCAATAAAGAATATTATTAATGAGTTTGTAATTTTGTATATTGTTATAAATGGCAGACACAGGGTCCCTAAGCAGCCATGTGGTCCTTCTAATCTAATGATATCTAAAACCACTATTATCATAATGTCCACATCGCAAGATTTTCAGGACTTACTGTTTGTAGTTGTGTTTTAATTCTCGAGGATTTTGTTGTGCACAGGTGATAGAATCCTCACCAATGAAGAGTTACAACACATCACCAAAGTTGAACCGCTTTTGGCAATACTCCTCGATGCAAAAGTTGGTCTCGTTGATATGTTATACTCGTGCGGCGCGATCAGCAAGACAGACTATCAGAGGATCTGCGTTCGTTCCACGGACTACCAGATCAACAAGAAACTCCTCAAGGTCCTCATGAGGAGTAGCGATGTCACCTGGCAATACTTCTTTGAGGGTCTCAAAGAAACAAAACAGAGCCATCTACTGAAATACTTTGGCCAAGGTGGGCAACACGCAAAATGTTGATTCGAAATCTATTAAACTCACGGCACTCACTGTTTGAGATTTTTATAGGGTGCTCTGCAAATGGCAGGTATATATATGCATACATACATTGTCTTATACAAGCATACACAAATGAGCAGAGTTACTTGTAAATTTGTAGATAGTGTTATATAATTATTCAGAAATTCTAAACGTTTTTCTATACAACACTTGTGGTTATTCAATGTGTTGTCTTCATTCGGCTGCAAGGTGCTTAGCTTTGATTTTGTTCCATGGAAGACTATGGAACTGCAGGATCTATTTGTCATGATTTATATAAAATGTGAGGATCGATCTTTAAAAAATGTGCAGATGGCTGATTTATAGTAGTAGCACAATATTTGTAGTGCATATGGAGTGGACTAAACAAGTGTTGGTTGCATTTATGGAAGTTATATGCACTAATTAGCTATGCAAAATTAAATAAGTGCTATATTTAATTATCCTCATCACGAGAAGAGACATCATTTTAAGCATGTACCTGCCCAGTGGCTGAGCAACTGAAGGATCCAATCAAATTCCCTATAAATAATTACTCTTTAAATTGTATTTAATGCTACGATAATCCAAACTAAATCCAAAGGGTTTCTGTTCTGCACAGGTGATGTTATTTTAGCCAAGGTGGAAATGCTGCCGCAGTTTTGTCATCACAATTACTCTTTAAATAATAATAATTGCTCTTCAAATTTTAATAATTACTCTTTAGGTGTTAATTTATGTCGCAATAAGGTCCAAACTAAATCCAAAAGGGTGTCTGTTCTACTCAGGTGAGGTCATATCAGCCAAGGTCGAGATGCTTCCTCAGTCTTGTCGTCATGTTGTCCGGGAGAGAGCAATCATGGATCAAGTCAACGACGTGACACGACATCTCCACTCGACGCCCGTTTCACAATATATCGAAGACAACCGGCTCGTCGGCGAACTCACAAAGATAAACGTCGAATGCGTCTGCATTCATATTGAAAGCTACATCATCTTCTACTTTTTCTGCCCATCGTTGGTATCGCTCAATCAGCTATGGCTCTTGTATCAATCGGGACAGCTACAGAATCTGATTGGCGATCTCTTCAACACAAAGTTGCTCGAGTCACAGCACACACAGTTCAAGGTCACCGTCTCGAAAAGCGACTACAAACTGTGTAAAAAACGGTTGGATTCTTCAGGTACTGTATCGTTTTACTATTGCTATATTATTTTTTGGGCCCGAGGTGCCTGATTGTGATACCTTGGGACTTAAAAAAGCTAATACAAATTAAACGCATTAAAAAAGCTCTGGAAAAATGTAACATTTGGGTTGGATATTGGCTATAGGCTTTGTCGTTTCATGACCCATATTATAATAGACTGGGCTGTCAAAAACTTGCTCGGTTGAGTGGATGTGCTGGAAGAGGTGCTATATAAATCCTTAGAATGAATGAATCATGTGAGCAAAACCTTATGTTTTCAGATTGTCTTGCTAATGGTATTAGCCATGGTAAGGTCAGACAGATAGTTTGAGGTTATGTTCTGCCTTCGCCTCTAAGTGAACTAGGCCTAGCTGGCAAGGGATGGGATTGGCTGCCTGCCCTCGTGTGCCATGCCTAAGTCCTGCCAGTCAGCTCCATTTCCATTAGAATGTATGGAAATATATGCTGTTAACAGTTGGATTGATAAGTGAATAAATAAATGAATCAATTACATATTTTTTTTTCATTATAGATTCAGCATCTGCAATGAGTCTTCATGTTTCCAGTTCTAGCAGTCGGTCGCACAACTCAATTTCGGTATGTTATTTAGTTTGCCTTTGTTTCTGATTTCATTTAGCATGTCTTTACGCTGAAAGATTTAATTGGTGCTCATTAAATACAGCATGCATGATAAATTCTAAAAAATGTAAAGTATATATTTAGCTCATGCTTTTACAACCTCCCTCAGCTGCGTACTATGCACCGCTGCCTCTGCTTTCATGGTGTCGCTACTTTTATAAATTCATGCCCTTACCTACACCAGTGTAACGTTATTTTTGCTGGACTTTCTGCCCTGACATGGATTTGAACTCCCAACCTCTTGGCTGACAGTCCAGCACAATAACCATGACTGTTGCATCTCATGCAAAAGAGAAGTTAAACCAGCAGGGTTGCCACGCATCCTGGAAAACTGGAAAGTCATGGAATTAGACTTCAAAGAATTTAAGGCCTGGAAAAACCTGGCAAAACAGGTGTTTTCCAAAAAGTCATGGAATTTGAAGTCATGGAATTTGAAGATAGCTAGGTCATGGAAAGTCATGGAAAGTGGAGAAATCATTAGTAGACATATTTCTAATCATATTTTTAAATTCTGATAAATAAGACACAAAGTAGGTCCTTTTTTGTCTAAAATAAGTCTTAAAGTCATGGAAAGTCATGGATTTTTGTTTTATTAACCTTGTGGCATACCTGAGCCAGCCATTGAAATGGTATATTTATTGTTTTGTTATTTGTCGTTATCGTCTAGATACAACAACTAGATTCTTCGATTCTTAATCTGATCTTGCTCAAGGCAGCAGTCAGACGTTTGAAGCACGCTCCACCAACACCAGTCGAAAGAAGCAAAACCTTCGTTTTCATGTCATCAGTTTCATCGCTATGGAGAGACGGTTTATCAGACAAAGAATTCATTCAGAAACTTTGTGTACATATTGGAAAGGAATGTGTCTGAGAATGGCTTTCACTGCAGGTGTGGTTTAATTTTGTATTTGCGACATCGACTCGAGAATTACCCGTGATCGTGCCGTGTACGAGTTTTGTATGCTGAAGGTTTCTAGTTTCTAGCTAGGCATAGAGCTTCTGCGGTGGTGTTCTTCCAAAGATATAATTCTGTTTGACGTAAAGGTGTCGTTTAATTTCGTTCAAATTTCTTGCTGCAGTTTCTTCAGATTTTTTCAAGAACTTTGTGTTTTCTGTCGCACTGTTTTTCGAGAGGCAAACTCGAGTTGTGTAGGTATATACATATGTACGTTTATATAGCACATTTTCTCCCTCAGAGGCACTATGCCAAGGACTGGTTACACAAATTGTATTGATTTTAAAAATTTATTCAAAAAAATTAGAATGAGTTGACTTGGTCAAAAAAATTAGGCTTCTGGGTGTGTATGTTATATACTGGAAAACAACTGAGGCCTAGTTTTCTGTGAGAACAACTTTAACATTTTCTTGCATTATTTTATCAAATCACCGAAACATTATTATTCAGCTATAATTAGTTATTTATTATTAAATTGTAAAAATTACATGCTTGCCATTAAAAGTGATCATCTTAGCAGCTGTCATAGCTGTGGCATCAGTATTTCTATTGACATTTAAAAGAACGCTGTAAGGGATTAGTTTGTTCGCGTGCAGTTCTTTGTCATTCCTAAACTGTTTTGTATGAGTTTATCTGTTGTATTGACTGCTTTAGTGAGTAAGTTTTATTCAGCATGCTTCATTTTTTGTGTCTGGTGTGGCATACAATGGGTAAACTTTGCTGGTTTGTTCTGTGAAGAGTTTTTAACCCATACTTCCTGTAAGTTTTGATGTCTTGTAAAGAAACTAAAGCAAATGATGAATTTTGTGGTTTATTTGTCAGCTTGTGGGATTGACAATCAAGAGGTCATGAATTTGCTTCTTGTAATTCTAATCATAACCATGGATGGTGAAGTATTGATAGACATTGCATTTCTCTCGTATGCCACTTGTTTAGAAATGAAGTCAATAATAAAAATTCGTATGAGTTGACTGTGGCTTTAGTTATTATTGTTTGTTGAAACTTGTGGTTAAACTGTGAATAATGGAACATCCAAACCATAAGTTCTAAGGCTACTCACTGTTAATATGTTGACTGATAATTCAGGATGCAGAGCGTTTAAGAGACCATTATTAGATCCGGGTCCAGCTGATTTAATAAACTGCAGTACTTGAGCCCAACTCTCACCTCTAATAGTTTCTTCATCTGCCGCTCGATGAAACCTCTTTCTTCCTCTTGCATTTATTCTTTTTTGATTTAATTAAGAGTAGACGATTTACATGATCTCATTGAACCCGATAGATAAATGGTAATATCACTGGTGTGAAGAGCAGAACATCAAGTAGGAAGCGGTATCGATTCCTGCTACCACTTAACGTTGACTTAGCCTTCCATTCGCCAGATGGAATTGGTAAAATGAATAATAGCACAGATGGGCGCCTTGCATGGATGCCATAAAGTTAAAGTGGCGGAATGGTACCAAAGATTTCAAAATCTTTGATTGGCACGCGTTGAAAAATGTTATATCCGGTTGAGCTCTTATCCACAGATGTCGCTCTGCTTCAGTTTTTACGTCTGCTATTAAATATGCTGTTTTAAATATCGACAGGCAATATTTTACATCGCAGACGTAATTATTCGTGGATGAACTAAATAAATATAATTGGAAGAATGCATTTGTTATGCAGACAAGACGCGATATTTTCGCATACCCCGAATATCGCCCAACAGGTATAAAATAGTAGGATGGCGTTTAATAATGAGTTTCCAGTCTTTTGCATTTTAGGTCCTAGGGAGAAAGTTAAATTAAATCCAGGGCTTCCTAAGCGAAACATGATTAGAATTTTGAAAGCGTAACTATGCTACGCAAGACTTATAAAAGTAAGATTGGGTGATTTTACTTCAACTATTGCTGTGGTTTTGGTCATGAAGGCGATGCATTTTCTGGTTTGGATGTTTTTATATGCAGGCAATCCCTAGTGTCAGTTTTTGCAGCTACTCGCCGACAAGGGTGTGACTTTGCCTCACAAAGTGGTGGTGATCAACACCCTTCTCCCGTTTTCACTCTCCTCTCCCACCTACTTCCCATCTCCCTCCCTTCATCCCCTTCCCTTGTACAAATTTAGTATACTTTGACCACCACTTTAAGGTCACCCACCGATAACTAAGTAAGCTTACATTCAGGTTTTGTCTACCAGTATTGTGATAGTTAAGCATTAGTGCGTGCCACTAATGCTGCATGTGGCTACATGGGTTTCTCTCGACTCTTAAAGACGCATTTTTTTCAGCTGTTTGATGGCCTCGTGTTGAGTGCTTCTGTGAGACTCTTAAGTGGTGCTATATAAATGTCTTGTTACATTACATTACATTACATACATTGCATTACATTCAAGAGTACATCGCTTTTAATTGTTGCTTGAACTTGCTTCATGTCACCTGACAGATCTAAAGAGGTGGGCAACAAGACAAGTTGAACGTGTTTTTTGAGCTGCTTCTGAAAGCATACTTCAGTCGTTGGTGTTTCTTCTTTCAGTTGCCTTCATCGCTCTGATTGGAATACTGCTTGTTGCTGTGTACTACTCCCTAACGTTTGGCACGGCTGCTTCCCGGACTGATGGCCACGTCACAAGTGAGTTTGGATTTTGAGCGTGTGGGTATGTTCTTCAATTAATAGATAGAATAAATCTGGATACCTAACCGCTTTTCACCTGGTGACTGTTTAACCGCTCCTCAGATTCACACTTCTGTCTGACCTTGTGCGCATTAAAAATTATCGTAATATTAATAGGATGATCCCTTTTTCAATGATATCAGACTGTTCTCATGAATTCTTTTTTCAGACGTCAACATCAGTTCCCATTCACATGGTAAACATCAGATGAAGAATGATCCCTTCTTCAAGGACGTCAGCCATGTTTGTCTTTCCGTTGATGACGAGACGCTCATTGGTGCCATAGCAACCATCAACAGCATCGAGCAGAATACTCAATATCCTGTTATGTTTCACATCTTGGTAGCACAAGATGCACATGCTTATCTACGGTAAGATATGGTGTCAACGGTTTCTGCTCATACAATAAAGATATTGACATTTAGATTTGTCTACCATGGTGGGTATATGAATTCCCAACCTTGGGTTAAAAATCTGGCACATTGAACAAATAGACTATTTTTCATAAGTCCCTGCACATGGCCAGTGTCACAAAAGAAAATTCTGATAGGGGTAGATGTTAAGGCTGATCGCCATTTGACCAGTCACTAGGTAAACGAATATGGCTGCCACTGACTTTGATCAAATAGAGTGCTGCTACCTCCCAGCAACATCCCATAATGCAGTTCACTCATTAAGTAAATAACAATACTTAGACATGGTTAGTGCATATATTAAGTAAATATATTACAGACCAAATAAAAGTTCGTTCCTGTAAATATCAAATAAAAGTTCATTTCTTTAAATGTCAAGTAAAAGTTCATTTCTTTAAATGTCTTTGTATTGGTTACTTATTTACTGAGTGAATTGCATTATGGAATGACACACATAGGTAGCAGCGTTCGCTCTATTTGAGCGAAGTCAAAAGCATCCATGTTTGTTTACCTAGTGACCATTCGACCAGCGATCATTCTTATCATCTACCCTGATAGGGGTTTAGAGTTACCAGAATCCTTTCCTGGCAACAAGCTTACCCATTACTTAAGATAATACTGGTAATTGCTTAGGGCTACAAGTGGCTCAAACCTATGCCCCACTAACACTGTGTTATAGTTAGGTTAATAATGTGGTGCTTTTTATATACGTAAACAGAAAATGGATAGAGAAGTCGAAACTGAAAGACATTCGTTATAAGATTAAAGTCTTTGATACGTCTCGAGTTGAAAAGATGATTCGAGTTCGCCTTGGACAACAAGAGTTGGCGGATCCTGTGAGTATGAAACATTAGGTCTAAGTATGATTGGTGTTTCATTTTCTGTTTTCATCTGATACATGGTAGCTTTGCATTGGTCGGCCCCTATACTGGAACAGGATACCATACTACGATCTGTGACATGAGCAGTGGCACAACGAAGGGTTTCAGCGCCTGGGTGCAAAGGTTGACGACTGTGCCCCGTTTAATTTTCTTGTCATAGTACTGTGTACCACTGAAAGCTAATTTTGCGCCCCTCTGGTGCTGCACCCGGGGGCGGCTCCCCCCTCCCCCTTCGTTACGCCACTGGACATGAGCTTCTTTTACCCTCCATGCCGCTATTTTGCAAGCAGTCAAAGACCATTCTGATCGATTGTAGTCCTGTGTAATCAGGATTGGAGCATTTTTTTTGAGTTTTCTTGAAGAGAAAAAACCATATGAATGGACACTTACAATTATGAATTAAATCCAATGCAACTTCATATCTGTGTGGTAGCCTATCTGTAATTCAAAAACCAACAATTCCTTAGGGCTTCCTTGTAAGGCCAGACAACTCATTCTTTATCTTTGCTGACTCCTTAGATTCACAATAATACTCTGCTAGCTAACTGGATGCCCGGATGTTATTTTGCCCCGAATCAAACAGTACCGGTACTGTCTGCTCTGCTGGCTTTGTGATGTTGTTTATATCATGTGTTTGGAATTGCTTACACATGGGCCTCACAGATCATGAATGCAGCAGCTATAAATAGATTTTCAGTTTTGAATAATTAGTGTTGTTGTTGCTGCTGTTGTAGATGAATTATGCGAGGTTCTATTATGCTCAATATTTTCCTGAATTACGTGGAAATGTGATACACATTGACAATGACTGCATTGTTCAGGGTAGGTAGGGAATCTACTTTCTTCTAACAGTTTACCATCATATCAGCAATTCAGTACTTGTTTAACAATGAAGCATGTTGTAAGGATTCTGTAGCATAATCCAATGATTGTGGCTTCAAACCTGCTGAGAGGACTCCATATAGCGGCCCTGGACAAGATTAAGATTTATTGATCTGCCAATAAATAAATAAATGTATTATAAACTAACATAACTGACTGAGCTCTGACCTTGTAAGTTGGTTGTATATTCATTCATTCATTTATTTATTTAATTCATTACAAGGATTTATATAGCGCCCATTCAAGGTTACTACTCAATAGCACTGCCGACCCAACCTCGGCTAAACAGGTCAGTTTTAAGATTTTACAGGCTTTAGTCGCCTCAATTGAGGTCGTTTGGTTATCCGGTCAACCTTTTAATGCTAAGTCGTGTCATACTATCAACTGGTATGTAAATTAGATGAATAATTGCAGGAGATGTTCACGACCTATACAGAATAAAACTCGTGGAACCAAACATTGCTGCATTCAGTGATGATTGCTCATCTTCGGCAAAACGATTTACGTTTGTTGATGTAAGTAAAGACTGGTTTTAGTAGTGCCAACTGGTTTCACTGATCATTTGTACTACATCGACTGATCGCTGTACATTGATGGATTGATGTACACTGACTGATTATTGTACACTGAGTGATTGATGTACATCGATTGATTAACCTTTAACGACGAGCTGCATTGGTTTTCCCATACATTTTAGTACACGCTCGTCATTAAAGGGTTAACAAGGTGTCTTGAAGGCATTTTATATAAATCGTTTGACATAACTCGACATTTGTTCTTAGCACTTTAATGACAAGCTGTGTTGGTTTCCCAGTCGCTTGTAGTACACTCTCGTCGTTAAAGTGTTAAAGTTGGTACATAAATCCTATGTTGCATTACTTAATATAGAAAGACGTTTATTTAGAAATATTTTGCAGAGCTTGAATTGGATCTGTGTTAACTCAATCTTTGCTCTGTTTCTAAGCTTTTTAATTCCAGTGTTAATGGTTTGTTTTTGGTAGAATTCATATCGGCACTATATCAATTTTGACAACGAACACGTGAAGGATGTCAGGATGGATCGCCAGACGTGTTCCTTTAACACCGGCGTCTACGTGTTTGACGTGGATAAATGGCGGACAAAGAACGTGACGAAACAGATCGAATACTGGATGGTTCTAAACAAAATGTTAGGAAAATTCAGTTTCTACACATTCCAAACACATAAGCAGTAACATTGCTAAGATTAGATGAGGAAATCTGAGAGAAGTACATGGCTCCTTAGTTAACTGTAGTAGTTTGTCCCTTCCACAGTTTCGCAAGCACCGGAAGTCTGTCTTATTTGACAGCGATTTCACTGGTTCGGGTCAGGAGCGCCACTGATGAGTTTATTTTTGAAGTGTCACTTTGTAAGTGTCTGATTACAATTAAAATATGGACATTTGGCAAACGAGCAGAGCAGGATATTATGCTGCCCTTAAGGATTTCAAGAAACGTTGTTCTCTTACTTTAATGATATTTATGATATGATCTGCGATCATGACATCTAACCACATTACATCACATTGCAACATATACATGTATCGGATCGTATCGTATCTAAATATTTGTAGAGCGCCTCTCGCAGCATAGACTATTCAGAGGCGCTTTCATATGTAGGCTGATTGCATGTATACAATACAATACAATACAACTGTATTTTGATATTGCCTTCCTTCCAAAGTTCAGAACTGTACACGACCAGACTACAGAGCATCGATGGCATTGAGCAACTGTGAGTGAAGGACTTGCTCAACGTCCCTAACCAGTAACTGCCTCGGGCAAGGCTCGGACCCGTAATCTCCACATTACAGGCCAATTACTGTAATCAATCAGCCGCTGTGCCATGTTATATGTCTGAGTACTCCATATACCACCTGCTGCACTCTGTAGCCTTTAGAAGTTGTGTTCAAGTTCATTAAGAAGAAGTTCTGCTCTAATCAAGTAATTCTGGGGTACTGGAAAAGCTCCCTCTCCGTGGTCGTGTTCAGAGCTATGACAATGTAATGTTTCTTGTTTTCTGAAGGGATGATATCTATGGCAATGAGAAAGGTGGAGGTGGATCACAGCCGCCGCTGATGATTGTGCTTTACCACAAGTACGCCAAGTTAGACCCATTGTGGAACGTGCGTCACCTTGGTAAGTGGTGTTAGTGTTTTAGCACAAAGTGTATGTGTGTCATTAGTACAAAAGTTACTGACTGCTTTAGTATTTAGTACCAAAGATCTTGCTAGAGCAGGAGTTTGCTTCAAGATTTCGACTCCACCTGCGCCCCTAGCCAACTCGGCTGTAATGAGTCTGCTGACTACAAACTGTTGGTCGGAAGATGAGGGAGAGGACTGGCCACTCACCCTTGTATGCCATGGCTAAGAAAATTGAAATCACTATAAGGTCTCTCATACACATGGCTGCCTCTCATGCTAACTTAAGGAGATATTTAAAGGGCACTATAGAAAACTAGGTACACATATACATGTGTACAGTGTGATGCTTGCAAATCTGATATTTCATGATGCAGTCGTATGAAGCATACTAATATTAAATAGTCTGATCTAATGAATTCGTTCATTCATTCATTCTGGAGATTTATATAGCACACCTTCAAGAAATCTACTCAGGAGTGCTCCCAGCCCAGAGCCATGGCAAAAGAAAAAAGACTTGTTTGTTATCTAAAAAATTGTTAATTGTAATTAAACATTTATATAGCACCACTTTAAGAGCAAACTAACTAATCAGAGGTGCTCTCTGAACTAGCCTATGCATGTATATGTCATTAGGAACTGGAGTTTTATCATTTAGCAAAACCATGCACAGAAGGCTAGATAGAACAGTCACCATTGGCAGGCCCACAGAAACACACATACACATACTCTTGGAGCCCAAGCAAAATTGCCTTCCACAGTTGACAGAGTACGTAGATGTTCAGCATCTCTGGATCAAGTTTCTCAGTAATGTCTAAATAAATGAGATGGAAGACAGGCTTAAGACACTTTTCCATTGGACAGAAGGAAGGTTCTTAACGAGGTTCTGTGTACTGTGTAGACGTCCTTTTACAGTTCCATTTACAAATATTTTACAAATGCATTTGAATTCTGTTACAGGCATGACTCAGAGTGAGAGGTATTCGGCCCGGATGATCGAAAGCGCGAAACTCCTTCACTGGAGTGGCCCGCACAAACCGTGGCAGCAAAGCAGCACTGCTCCTTATTCTTCCGTCTGGAGGAAGTACTTTGTCCCGGATCCAGCTGGAAAATATCTTCCAAAGAAAAAGCGTGCTAAAAGAGTGCTGTGAAGGAGTAATGTTTGCACTGACCGAAGAAAACCGAACCATTGCCTCGTGTACTTACGGTGCTTCTTTGTACTTGCCCACCTCAGCTAGGGATGTCTATCTGTGCTACTTACTTATCTGCCATTATCCACCATAGCTAGTACTGTACAGTCAATGTTAACATGGTTACGCGGGCCCATCGGTTTGATGTTACTCGTTTATTAAGCTCCACCATCTGATGACTAAGCGCTCAATGGCGCTTTGCAATTGTGAGTGAGTGACGTGCTCAGAGGCAGCTCGAATCCATACTCTGTGCGTTACAAGGGGAGCGCTCAACCAATTGGCTGCCGAGTCTTACAGACCTTTGACCATTATTGCATGGTCAGAGTCTATGGGACAGGGTCTTCCAACTTGTCCATTTTGCTCGTACCTCCGCTAGGCAGAACCACGATTTCTTGGTGGTGGGTCCTTCGACCTGGAATGGTCTTCCTCTAGAGCTTCACCTCTCTCCCAGGACCTTCTCTCCTTTGTTCTTTCAAACCTTAAGACTTCTTTTTAGCCGTGCTGGAGTTGGGAGCGCCTCTGAGTAGTTTCCTTGAAAGGGCGCTATATAAATCCTCAATATGAATGAATGACTGAATGATATTCTCATATGCAAACTGCTCTATGGTTTGACAGCATTGGGATTTGCTCTTAGTTGTAGCTGGGTGTGTTTAGTGTTAACAGGATGTTGTTAACCGTAACCATAACCATTCGTTTATTGTTCCCAGTACAACCAACGGATAACAATTGACACAGTAAACAGTAATGTTGGGATACAACAGGAAGACCCAGAAGGGACCAAGGTCCCGCTTATCAGGGTCGCCCTTGTATTATGAGACAAATGTAGAATGACAAACGATTGATCTTTATAAGTCCAACTGGACTATGAAGCACAAACAGAAGTGTAATGTAAAATAACGACAAAACCTATACTAGTAAAGCAGAATATCATATAGTAATTATTTATTATGATCAATTAAGGATGCACGCATTGATTTTTTAAATGATGACAGATTTGGTAAACTACGGATATCGTGGGATAGACTGTTCTGACACATTTAATTGAAAACGGTCGAGAATTAGTGCAAGCAAAATTTCCTCTGTAATCACCCCATGGTCTAGTATAGGGAGCGTGGAGGTCAGATGTACTAGCAAAATAGTATGTAAAGGCAGAGGGAAGTAACTTATGAGTTAAGCGAAACATGCAATACAATTAGAAATTTGCAGCGCGCTTTAACAAGACAAGTCTTGACCGAATACGCGTTGCGCTGTGTTCTTAGCCATAGTGTAATGAGAATAGATGAGTTTTTAATTTTGATTTAAATTGAGTAGCAGATGAACATTGACGGATTGTAACTGGGAGACTAGGTGTTGAGACAGCAAATGCATGATTTCCAAACTTCCTCTTGGTGCGAAGAATGGTAAAGTCTCCTCGCGTTGCCGATCTGATTCCTCTAGGATTTGAAGCAGAGCATGGCACGGCCATGGATGACATACATGTATATGAGGGGGAGGTTCCAGAATGGATATGATACATCCGGTGGGAGATTTTGAGTGCGATAAGGGCACGATTTGGAAGCCAATGTAGTTGTTGAAGAGATGGCGTGACGTGATCTCTTGGGCCATAAATTCACTAATCTGCAATTTATTAATCCGTTCAACAGGCAAAATGCCAAGGTCTTGAAAAATTGGATTAGTATGAGAATTAAAGGAGATACCTGCGATGATGCGCACAGCTCACTTCAAAAGTAGAATTAATCTCCTAAGCCACGAATGATAAGTCGAAGCCCAAGCAATGTTAAGTAGGCCAGATATGGATAAATAAAAGAGTACCGGTTATACAAATTAATAAAAATGTTGCAAGATAATAAATAAGAAATGTTCCTATATTCGTAGCAGTTTTAGTAGATATGTTCTTAATGTATTCTTAGCATTTTAGTAGATATGTTCTTAATGTGCTCTTTCCAAGTCAGGTGTTCATCGACCTAAACACCAAGAAATTTAGAAGATTTTGCTTGTGAGATGGAGCCCTCTATTTATTATCAGTAGACACTAAAACTGTTTGAATATGTACTGATTTTCTGTGGGAGCGAAAAAGGATAAAATTCGTTTTAGACAGTAAGCGAAAGTCTTTTAGCCTTGAACCAGTCAGCGACAGGTATAAGTTCATAATTAACAAGCTGTAACATGCTTACAAATGATTTATGAGATGGAATAGCATTTGTGTCATCCGCAAAAAGATTAAAGTGCAGTAAAGCTGATGAATTAGGAAGGTCATTGATGTACAGTAAAAACAGCAACATATCTTAAGACCATTTGAGTAAACTAACCAGATCTCGAGACTCATCTAGATTGATAGTCACATATGCAGATCATAACAGCGTGATGTTCATATCTACAGAATGCATCTAGATAATAGGGTCTATCGGTCATAATAAACAGATCTCGAGAATAAGATTTTACACCGACTGTTTAAGTTTAGAAAATGTAATCAGATGGCTCACTAAATGTTGATTGCAGTTATGCTTTGACTACCAGTGTGCATTATGTTATAGTGTTTAAGTGTTCAAGTCCTTTGCATTAGTGTTTTATGTCACATAGTTCTATATATTTTTGCTACCAATATCTTGTGTACTAAGTTCACTTTAACTTGTCATAACAACTTATGCTGCACATACATGTACCTGGATACTGCTGCATTTGACTCAGTGCACTAAACAGTTTCAAACTTACTTCAAACACACTAGATCTGTGAATAGTCCTGCACACTGTTGTTGCATTATTCTAAAACACCCTGTAAATGAATGAATGGTCACAAAATTGCAGAAGGTATCGAAATTTTTAATGAAACAGCAACTAAAGGAAAAGTAAAATGAACATGAGAGTTTTTTGCACAATTACTTTTTATGCTATACTTGTATTAATTATCAAAATATAACTGCTTAATTCTTTAACGACAGAGAGGTATTCCAAGCTACTGGGAAAACAAAGCAGCTCGTCATTAAAGTGTTAAATACTTTAATACACCATTAGCAGTAGCATTGCAAAATTCATTCATTCATTCATTCAGAGCATTAATATAGCGCCTCTTCAAGAAGCTACTCAGAAGTGCTCCCGGCCCAGCCACGACTAAAGAAAAAAGACTTAAGGGACTTGTAGAACCCTGCCGGATGGCTCACAAGTAAAGAGCGGAGCTTAAGCGGGAGGTCATTCCAGATGGAAGGTCCCACAACCAAAAAAGCACGGCGCTGCTTAATAGCCAAATGTAAACTGCACGCTTGTTTTAACACTTTAACGACGAGCTGCATTGGTTTCCCAGCCACTTTTAGTACACTCTCATCGTTATAGTGTTAATATTACTTTATTTTATGTAAGTATTTACACCGTAATCATGACGTGTTAGCTGTAAACAAGTTATTACGCTGTGTTTGTTTAAATTAATTATATTCAATATGATCATTCTGCGTCATCTATGTAGCTATAATGCCTTTTAGCACTTATGTTGTTTGTGCCTTGTAAGCAATTTTTTTAGTGATGTTTGAGAAACTGAAAGGAACTAAGGATCTTTATATTGTGATTGCCTTTTGCATATGTTTTTAATAGCATTAATTCAATGTAAGCCTTTTACTACGGTCTTTACATTATGGATAACAGTTGTACATGTTTAAAGTGACACTAGGATTACTCTACACATCTTGTTATACTCTATTGTAGGCCTATTGCATATTAAATGCTTGTGTAATGCAACTTACTCATGGGTGTAGATGTGTGTAGTCATCCAAGGACTTTGATGGGCTTGCTAGTGCACATCACGTTGTTCATTGTGACCAGATGTTTGATGTCTTTGAGAGGTTGTAACAGTGATTTTATGTTTTTAGTCCTAATTTAATCATTTGGGGCTTATTCTTGTTCTTTACATGTCCATGATGATCATGGGTGACTGTGAAGTTGATTAAAGCAATGATTATGATGATGATGATGATGATAGTGATAGTGATGGTTGCGATGATGTCGCTAGTAATGCTGTTGTTGGACATCTCCAGCAGCTTTAATATGATTCTTAACCAGTGGAGGCGCCAGGATTTCAGGTTTGGGGGGGCTAAAGCTCCAAGCCCTTCCCTTTTGTCTCCTCCTCCCTATGATTTGCAGTGATTTCCCACTTTTTTTGGAGGGGGGGCTGAGCCGCAGTTAGGCGGGGCTAAGCCCCCATATCCCTCCTCTGGCGCCGCCACTGTTCTTAACCGCAGTTTCATTTGAAACAGCCATCATCAGATGCCGTTGCCAGTTTTCTAAAGTTGTCAATCAATTGGGCTTCAAACCTCACTAAACTGATTTGAAGCACAGCTTTGACTCAAGAAAACACACACACCACATGTATGTATTTTAATTCTGTTGTAGTATAGGCTATTTAAATTAAAACAGTTCGATTACCAACATAGTATGTATGCACGAATCTATATTATCACTAATGGTTTTCAATGGTATCTGCAACTTTAATCAACTGATTACATGACAAAATCATCTGATTACATGACAAAATCATCTGATTACATGACAAAATCATCTGATTACATGACAAAATCATCTGATTACATGACAAAATCAACTGGTTAGGGCCTACACGACAAACTAATCCGACCCTGACGTCTTTTCGCGTTCTCTCAACGCATTTGCGACCGCCTTATATTAGCTTTTCACGCGACGTTAGCATTTAATTCTATGCGTGCCATTAAGTCACCACTAACGCCCACCAACCAGAAGCATAATTTATATTTCAAACGTGCCCAGACGAATCTCGATGATTGTCATGTTGGTGATGATGACGCAGAAGATATGATTATGTGTGACGTGGTGAGCTGTTCGTTAGTGCCTTAAGTCTAGAATGCAACGTTTGTGGGTTTGAGCAGCCTGAGCAGATTCTCTGCAACGACCATGAACAAGTTGTTCTCGTGCACTTGTCTCGTGCACTCTGCTTGTTGCCTAAGCGATATATGATCTGCCAATTTCATGTAATGTATAGCCTATATAATGCCTACATGTACAGGTCGCCAAGCAAATGACAGAGCTCAAGTTTCCATAATATTACAATTGCTACTAGATATATCTTAGTTCTTGCGTTGCATCCAATCCGAAAAGACAATTTCAATTCAAAGCCACGCTGTGGCAACCACGTCTGTGCGTGTGTGTGTTCAAAAACGAGTTACAGACAGGCAGACAGACAGACAGTAAAGCGTTACACAAGTGTAGTTTCAGTATAATAATATTATTGATTTTCAACGGGACTGACAGCGGTGTCGGGTTACTCATTATTGGTTTTTGATGAGAAACGAACCCCAGTTAATGTAGAGTGCTTTATTATTAATAATGTCGCTACAAAAGTTATGAGATCCTTCAACACCGCTGCCCGTCTGAATGGGCGCCTCACCATCTGATGTTCCCGAAGGGTATCCCTCAATAAAGGCGCGCACAAAAGGGCGCGACACAAAAGGGCGCGCACAAAAGGGCGCTCCCACATAATGGCGCGGTCATATAAGAGCTCTGTCAAATAAAAGCGCTGGTCAATATGAGCGCGCGCCATTATTAATAAGGTCGCTAAGTATTAAATACATGGTTATGAAAGCAAACATAATACTAACATTTAATCGCTAATAAAAGCAATGGCAATTGAGAAATCCAGGTCAATAAAATAAACTATCATTAGGTCATCCCGTAGTTTACGTTCTTTAATTAATTTAATGTCTTCAATGCCTAAGCAGTCTACCAATGTCCACATTAACTGTCATCTATCATAGCCTGTACTAGGCCTATATCGGTTTCGCCCTGTACTCTGTTGGTTTGGCATGTTCTCTATCGGTTTGGCCCTGTACTATATCGGTTTGTCCAGTACTCTATCGGTTTGGCCCTGTACTATATCGGTATGGCCCTGTGCTCTATCGGTTTGGTCTGTACTCTAACGGTTTGGCCAGTACGCTCTCGGATTGGCCCTGTACTCTTCGGTATGGCCTACTGGTTTGGCCTGTACTCTATCGGTTTGGCCTTGCACTCTATCGGTTTGGCCTTGTACTCTATCGGTTTGGCCTTGCACTCTATCGGTTTGGCCTGTACTCTATCGGTTTGGCCTGTACTCTATCGGTTTGGCCTGTACTCTATCGGTTTGGCCTTGTACTCTATCGGTTTGGCCTTGTACTCTATCGGTTTGGCCCTGTACTCTATCGGTTTGGCCGTGTACTCTATCGGTTTGGCCCTGTACTCTATCGGTTTGGCCTTGTACTCTATCGGTTTGGCCTGTACTCTATCGGTTTGGCTTGTACTCTATCGGTTTGGCGTGTACTCTATCGGTTTGGCGTGTATTCTATCGGTATGACCTGCACTCTATCGGTTTGGCCGTGTACTCTATCGGTTTGGCCCTGTACTCTATCGGTTTGGCCGTGTACTCTATCGGTTTGGCCTGTACTCTATCGGTTTGGCCTGTACTCTATCGGTTTTGCCTGTACTCTATCGGTTTTTTCAGTACTCTATCGGTTTTGCCTGTACTCTATCGGTTTGGCCCTGTACTCTATCGGTTTGCCTGTACTCTATCGGTTTGGCCCTGTACTCTATCGGTTTGGCCCTGTACTCTATCGGTTTGGCCTGTACTCTATCGGTTTTGCCTGTACTCTATCGGTTTTGCTTGTACTCTATCGGTTTTGCCGTGTACTCTATCGGTTTGCCCTGTACTCTATCGGTTTGGCCCTGTACTCTATCGGTTTGCCGTGTACTCTATCGGTTTTGCCTGTACTCTATCGGTTTTGCCTGTACTCTATCGGTTTTGCTTGTACTCTATCGGTTTGGCCGTGTACTCTATCGGTTTGGCCTGTACTCTATCGGTTTTGCCTGTACTCTATCGGTTTGTTCAGTACTCTATCGGTTTGGCCTGTACTCTATCGGTTTGTCCAGTACTCTATCGGATTGGCCTGTACTCTATCGGTTTGGCGTGTATTCTATCGGTTTTGGCCGTGTACTCGGTTTGGCCTGTACTCTATCGGTTTGGCATGTACTCTATCGGTGAGGCCTCTATCTATCGGTTTGGCCTGTACTCTATCGGTGTGGCCTGTACTCTATCGGTTTGGCCTGTACTCTATCGGATTGGCCTGTATTCTATCGGTTTGGCCTGTACTCTATCGGTTTGGCCTGTATTCTATCGGTTTTGCCTGTACTCTATCGGTTTGGCGTGTACTCTATCGGTTTGGCCTGTACTCTATCGGTTTGGCCTGTACTCTATCGGTTTGTCCAGTACTCTATCGGATTGGCCTGTACTCTATCGGTTTGTCCTGTACTCTATCGGAATGGCCTGTACTCTATCGGTTTGGCCTGTACTCTATCGGTTTGGCCGTGTACTCTATCGGTTTGGCCCTGTACTCTATCGGTTTGGCCTTGTACTCTATCGGTGAAATGTTCCCTGTACTCTATCGGTTTGGCCTGTACTCTATCGGTTTGCCTGTACTCTATCGTACTCTATCGGTTTGGCCTGTACTCTATCGGTTTGGCCTGTATTCTATCGGTTTGGCCTGTACTCTATCGGTTTGGCCTGTACTCTATCGGTTTGGCCTGTACTCTATCGGTTTGGCCTGTACTCTATCGGTTTGGCCTATACTCTATCGGTTTGGCCTGTACTCTATCGGTTTGGCCTGTACTCTATCGGTTTTGCCTGTACTCTATCGGTTTGGCCTACTCTATCGGTTTGCCTGTATCGGTTTGGCCTGTACTCTATCGGTTTGGCCTGTACTCTATCGGTTTGGCGTGTACTCTATCGGTTTTGGCCTGTACTCTATCGGTTTGGCCTGTACTCTATCGGTTTGGCCTGTACTCTATCGGTTTTGCCTGTACTCTATCGGTTTTGCCTGTACTCTATCAGGTTTTTGGCGTGTACTCTATCGGTTTTGCCTGTACTCTATCGGTTTGGCCTGTACTCTATCGGTTTGGCCTGTACTCTATCGGTTTTGCCTTGTACTCTATCGGTTTTGGCCTGTACTCTATCGGTTTTGGCCTGTACTCTATCGGTTTGGCCCTGTACTCTATCGGTTTGGCCTGTACTCTATCGGTTTTGGCCTGTACTCTATCGGTTTTGCCTGTACTCTATCGGTTTTGCCTGTACTCTATCGGTTTTGCCCTGTACTCTATCGGTTTGGCCTGTACTCTATCGGTTTGGCCTGTACTCTATCGGTTTGGCCTGTACTCTATCGGTTTGGCCTGTACTCTATCGGTTTTGCCTGTACTCTATCGGTTTGGCCTGTACTCTATCGGTTTGGCCTGTACTCTATCGGTTTGGCCTGTACTCTATCGGTTTGGCCTTGTACTCTATCGGTTTTCGGTTTGACCTGTACTCTATCGGTGTGGCCCTGTACTCTATCGGTTTGGCCCTGTACTCTATCGGTTTGGCCTGTACTCTATCGGTTTGGCCTGTACTCTATCGGTTTTAGCCTGTACTCTATCGGTTTTGACCTTGTACTCTATCGGTTTGGCCCTGTACTCTATCGGTTTGGCCTGTACTCTATCGGTTTTGGCCCTGTACTCTATCGGTTTGGCCCTGTACTCTATCGGTATGGCCCTGTACTCTATCGGTTTGGCCCTGTACTCTATCGGTTTGGCCCTGTACTCTATCGGTTTGGCCTGTACTCTATCGGTTTGGCCCTGTACTCTATCGGTTTGGCCTGTACTCTATCGGTTTGGCCTGTACTCTATCGGTTTGGCCCTGTACTCTATCGGTTTTGCCTGTACTCTATCGGTTTTGCCTGTACTCTATCGGTTTGGCCCTGTACTCTATCGGTTTTGCCTGTACTCTATCGGTTTTGCCTGTACTCTATCGGTTTGGCCAGTACTCTATCGGTTTGGCCTGTACTCTATCGGTTTGGCCTGTACTCTATCGGTTTGGCCTGTACTCTATCGGTTTGGCTTGCTGTACTCTATCGGTTTGGCGTGTATTCTATCGGTTTGACCTGTACTCTATCGGTTTGGCCTTGTACTCTATCGGTTTGACCGTGTACTCTATCGGTTTGGCCCTGTACTCTATCGGTTTTCGGTTTGACCTGTACTCTATCGGTTGGCCTGTACTCTATCGGTTTTGCCTGTACTCTATCGGTTTGGCCTGTACTCTATCGGTTTGGCCTGTACTCTATCGGTTTTGGCGTGTACTCTATCGGTTTTGCCTGTACTCTATCGGTTTTGGCCTGTACTCTATCGGTTTTGCCTTGTACTCTATCGGTTTGGCCTGTACTCTATCGGTTTGGCCTGTACTCTATCGGTTTGTCCAGTACTCTATCGGTTTGGCCTGTACTCTATCGGTTTGGCCTGTACTCTATCGGTTTGGCCTGTACTCTATCGGTTTGGCCTGTACTCTATCGGTTTGGCCTGACTGTATCTCTATCGGTATGACCTGAACTCTATCGGTTTGGCCTTGCACTCTATCGGTTTTGGCCGTGTACTCTATCAGTTTGGCCCTGTACTCTATCGGTGAAATCGATTCGGTTTGGCCTGTACTCTATCGGTTTGGCCTGTACTCTATCGGTTTTGCCTGTACTCTATCGGATTGGCCTGTACTCTATCGGTTTTGGCCTGTACTCTATCGGTTTGGCCTGTACTCTATCGGTTTTGCCTGTACTCTATCGGTTTTGGCGTGTACTCTATCGGTTTGGCCTGTACTCTATCGGTTTGGCCTGTACTCTATCGGTTTGGCGTGTATTCTATCGGTTTGGCCTGTACTCTATCGGTTTGGCTTGTACTCTATCGGTGTATTCTATCGGTGACCTGAACTCTATCGGTTTGACCTGAACTCTATCGGTTTTGGCCTTGCACTCTATCGGTTTTGGCCCTGTACTCTATCGGTTTGGCATTGTACTCTATCGGTGAAATCGATTCGGTTTGACCTGTACTCTATCGGTGTGGCCTGTACTCTAACGGTTTTGCCTGTACTCTATCGGATTGGCCTGTACTCTATCGGTTTTGCCTGTACTCTATCGGTTTGGCGTGTACTCTATCGGTTTGGCCTGTACTCTATCGGTTTTGGCCTGTATTCTATCGGTTTGGCGTGTACTCTATCGGTTTGATCAGTACTCTATCGGTTTGGCCGTGTAATCTATCGGTTTGGCCGTGTACTCTATCGGTTTGGCCCTGTACTCTATCGGTTTGGCCCTGTACTCTATCGGTATGGCCCTGTACTCTATCGGTTTGGCCTTGTGCTCTATCGGTTTGGCCTGTACTCTATCGGTTTGACATTGTACTCTATCGGTTTTGCCTGTACTCTATCGGTTTGGCCTGTACTCTATCGGTTTTGGCCTGTACTCTATCGGTGTGGCCTGTATTCTATCGGTTTGGCCCTGTACTCTATCGGTTTGGCGTGTACTCTATCGGTTTGGTCTGTACTCTATCGGTTTGGCCTGTACTCTATCGGTTTTGCCTGTACTCTATCGGTTTGGCCTGTACTCTATCGGTTTGGCCGTGTACTCTATCAGTTTGGCCCTGTACTCTATCGGTTTGGCCTGTACTCTATCGGTTTGGCCTGTACTCTATCGGTTTTGGCTTGTACTCTATCGGTTTTGCCTGTACTCTATCGGTTTGGCCTGTACTCTATCGGTTTGTCCCTGTACTCTATCGGTTTGGCCTGTACTCTATCGGTTTGGCGTGTATTCTATCGGTTTGGCCTTGTACTCTATCGGTTTGGCTTGTACTCTATCGGTTTGGCCTGTATTCTATCGGTATGACCTGTACTCTATCGGTTTGGCCTTGCACTCTATCGGTTTGGCCGTGTACTCTATCGGTTTGGCATTGTACTCTATCGGTTTTTCGGTTTGACCAGTACTCTATCGGTGTGGCCTGTACTCTAACGGTTTTGCCTGTACTCTATCGGTTTGGCCTGTACTCTATCGGTTTGGCCGTGTACTCTATCAGGTTGGCCCTGTACTCTATCGGTTTTGCCTGTACTCTATCGGTTTTGCCTGTACTCTATCGGTTTTTGCTTGTACTCTATCGGTTTTGCCTGTACTCTATCGGTTTTGCCTGTACTCTATCGGTTTCTATCGGATTGGCCTGTATACTCTCTATCGGTTTGGCGTGTATTCTATCGGTTTGGCCTGTACTCTATCGGTTTGGCTTGTACTCTATCGGTTTGGCCGTGTACTCTATCGGTTTGACCTTGTACTCTATCGGTTTGGCCTTGCACTCTATCGGTTTGGCCGTGTACTCTATCGGTTTGGCATTGTACTCTATCGGTTTGATCTGTACTCTATCGGTTTGGCCTGTACTCTATCGGTTTGGCCTGTACTCTATCGGTTTGGCCTGTACTCTATCGGTTTGGCCTGTACTCTATCGGTTTGGCCTGTACTCTATCGGTTTTGCCTGTACTCTATCGGTTTGGCTGTATTCTATCGGTTTTGCCTGTACTCTATCGGTTTTGTACTCTATCGGTTTGGCGTGTACTCTATCGGTTTGGCGTGTACTCTATCGGTTTGGCCTGTACTCTATCGGTTTGGCCTGTGTACTCTATCGGTTTGGCCGTGTACTCTATCGGTTTGGCCTGTACTCTATCGGTTTGGCGTGTACTCTATCGGTTTGGCCCCGTACTCTATCGGTTTGGCATTGTACTCTATCGGTTTGGCAGTTTGTGTACTCTATCGGTTTGGCCTGTACTCTATCGGTTTTGCCTGTAATCTATTCGGTTTGACCTGTACTCTATCGGTTTGGCCTGTACTCTATCGGTTTTGCCTGTACTCTATCAGTTGACCTGTATTCTATCGGATTGGCCTGTACTCTATCGGTTTGGCCTGTACTCTATCGGTTTGGCCTGTTTTCTATCGGTTTTGCCTGTACTCTATCGGTTTGGCGTGTATTCTATCGGTTTGGCCTGTACTCTATCGGTTTGGCCTGTACTCTATCGGTTTGGCGTGTATTCTATCGGTTTGGCCTGTACTCTATCGGTTTGGCTTGTACTCTATCGGTTTGGCGTGTATTCTATCGGTTTGGCCTGAACTCTATCGGTTTGGCCTTGTACTCTATCGGTTTGGCCGTGTACTCTATCGGTTTGACCTGTACTCTATCGGTTTGGCCTTGTACTCTATCGGTTTTGGCATTGTACTCTATCGGTTTGAATCGATTCGGTTCGACCTGTACTCTATCGGTGTGGCCTGTACTCTAACGGTTTTGCCTGTACTCTATCGGTTTGGCCTGTAGTCTATCGGTTTTGCCGTGTACTCTATCAGTTTGGCGTGTACTCTATCGGTTTTGCCTGTACTCTATCGGTTTTGGCTCTATCGGTTTTGCTTGTATCTATCGGTTTGGCGTGTTCTCTATCGGTTTGGCCAGTACTCTATCGGTATGGCCGTGTACTCTATCGGTATGGCCTGTACTCTATCGGTGTACTCTATCGGTTTGGCCCTGTACTCTATCGGTTTGGCCCTGTACTCTATCGGTTTGACCCTGTACTCTATCGGTTTGGCCTGTACTCTATCGGTTTGGCCTGTACTCTATCGGTTTGGCCGTGTACTCTATCGGTTTGGCCTTGTACTCTATCGGTTTGGCCTGTACTCTATCGGTTTGTGGCCTGTATTCTATCGGTTTTGACCTGTACTCTATCGGTTTGGCCTGTACTCTATCGGTTTGGCCTGTACTCTATCGGTTTGGCATTGTACTCTATCTATCGAAATCGATTCTATCGGTTTGACCTGTTTTCTATCGGTTTGGCCTGTACTCTATCGGTTTTGCCTGTACTCTATCGGTTTGGCCCCTGTATTCTATCGGTTTTGGCCTGTACTCTATCGGTTTGGCCTTGTACTCTATCAGTTTGGCCCTGTACTCTATCGGTTTGACCTGTACTCTATCGGTTTTGCCTGTGTACTCTATCGGTTTTGCCGTGTACTCTATCGGTTTTGCCTGTACTCTATCGGTTTTGCCTGTACTCTATCGGTTTGGTCCTGTACTCTATCGGATTGGCCTGTACTCTATCGGTTTGGCCTGTATTCTATCGGTTTGGCCTGTACTCTATCGGTTTTGCCTTGTACTCTATCGGTTTGACGTGTACTCTATCGGTTTGACCTGTACTCTATCTCTATCGGTTTGGCCTTGTACTCTATCGGTTTGGCCGTGTACTCTATCGGTTTGGCATTGTACTCTATCGGTGAAATCGTGTACTTATCGGTTTGACCTGTACTCTATCGGTGTGGCCTGTACTCTAACGGTTTTGCCTGTACTCTATCGGATTGGCCTGTACTCTATCGGTTTGGCCTGTACTCTATCGGTTTGGCCTGTACTCTATCGGTTTTGCCTGTACTCTATCGGTTTGGCGTGTACTCTGTCGGTTTGGCCTGTACTCTATCGGTTTGGCCTGTACTCTATCGGTTTGGCGTGTATTCTATCGGTTTGGCCTGTACTCTATCGGTTTGGCTTGTACTCTATCGGTTTGACGTGTATTCTATCGGTATGACCTGAACTCTATCGGTTTGGCCTTGCACTCTATCGGTTTGGCCGTGTACTCTATCGGTTTGGCCCTGTACTCTATCGGTTTGGCATTGTACTCTATCGGTGAAATCGATTCGGTTTGACCTGTACTCTTTCGGTGTGGCCTGTATTCTAACGGTTTTGCCTGTACTCTATCGGATTGGCCTGTAGTCTATCGGTTTCCGGAAAAAACATTTTTTTACAAAATTTTCCCTGTCGGGCCTAAAAAAGTGACTCGGTCGGGTTACCGGAAACACAACATTATTTTTTTGGCCTAACTATAAATTATTATTTTCAATATAAATCAACTTCTGTAGAGTCATTGTTGCAGTCAGGTCAAGGGTCAAAAGATCAGTCGACTGAGGTCACGAGACAGCTTATGGCAGAGAAGAGGAAAAAGATGAGAGCAGTACCATAACACTTGAATGACGAGCTGCATTGGTTTCCCAGTCACGTTTAGTACACTCTCATCGTTAAAGTGTTAAACTAACCTGATACCATGGGTATGAAGTGTTAGCAACGTGTGTACAGGGAGGGGAGGGCCAATTTGTCAGGACTTCTGCGTACATACTAAATGGGTGGGTGTCCCATACTCAGCTGGACAAACAAACGCGTAGCACTGTTAGCATAATGTAACGTAAGACATAAAGTATTGTAACAGTAATTGCAGATTCATACAGCACCTCGGTTTTGGTGCACCATTGATTGACGCCTTGTGCATACCGATAGAAGTCACAAATTGTAATTACAATGTACTTACTGAACATTGGGATCTAGTCTGCAGATGATCATAGGCCTATTCAGTTTAATGCAAAGAGATGCCGGCCCAAAAGAACCAAGCTTAAAAAGAGATATAATCACATATGAACTTCCCTAAAACAGGAATTTTATCAAGGAGAAGCTGCACCCTTTGCATTCCAAGAACTTAGAAGAGCGAAGGCCTGCATATCGCTGTGGCAAAGCTGGCATTTGCCAACCAAATAGTTCACCGGAGAAAGCTCCTGCTGCTACGAATTTAGAACAAACCGGAAACAGCTGTGTTTCGCATCACGCAACCTGATTTACAGAAGGTGGGCCTACTTGTGTATGTTACCTACTCATGGAAGCATGGAGTTCCAGAAGTGATCTTAAAATATAATCTAATCTAAAATGGATTTCTCGTTCAAACCCTTATCTCATCTCATCATCATATATTGATCCCAATTCAAGAATGATGCATTTTACAGGCATAGTACAATTGCCCTGAATAGTACACAGCATAGTACAATTGCCCTGAATAGTACATAGTAGAGTAGTACAATTGCCCTAAATAGTACATAGCATAGTACAATTGCCCTGAATAGTACATAGCCTAGTACACTTGCCCTGAATAGTACAGTTCATAAAACAATTGCCCTGAATAGTACGTAGCATCATACAACTGCCCTGACTAGACATTGCATAGTACAATTGCCCTGAATAGTACAGAGTACAGTTCAATTGCCCTGGATAGTACATAGCATTGTACAATTGCCCTGAATAGTACAGAGTACAGTTCAATTGCCCTGCATAGTACACAGCATTGTACAATTGCATGCCTGAATAATAGATTTCTTGCAAACCTTATCTAATCATAGATCTCTTGCTTCTGGCTCTTGTTGAATTATTGATTTCTTGCTTCAAAAGCTGATTATATTCATTGGCTTTCTATTTAAAACCTAATCGACTGGTGTCTTTCTTGTCACAAAAACCAAGAAAGGAACAGATCTCAGGCCTCCAACCTTCGAGGACAAGGACCCATAAAACAAGAATGTTTATTAAACGCCGTTAGCAAAGTGTAAGCAAACTGGGTATTTGGCAGACTAAAACATCCTGCAAGTTTTCCAGCCAAAGTCTGTTCCAACGACAGTTACAAAGAACCCATTTCCACTGTCACCCACAAACGCCCAATTCCTCCGTCTTTGATCCAATCGAAACATCTCTTTCTTTCAGTAGTACTCGCATTCCAGTTCGTTTATACTACCAGAGGTTTCATTCCAAGAGGCTTGCAGCGTTAAAGTGTAAGCTCCACGCCAGGGCAATGTAAACAACTAGAATTCTTTGGTACGACTATTTCCTGTGACACACAACTAGCGAAACATCTGCAGTACATCGTAATCGTAAACTCAGATTTATAAAGCGCTACTAAAAGGCTAAGCGCAGGGCACAATCTTATTCACGAGCACTGCGTCAAGTCAGAAGGGTTGTCCACGATACCAAGGACGTTATATATTGACATCGTGAATAAGCTGGTGAACTGTGCTTCGCTTTCAAGTGGCACTTTAGAAGCTTGGAGATTACGATTACTATTACAATCAGTGCTATAGAAGTCATTGTAACAGATTGGATTAGATTAGGTAACAAAGCAGGAAACAAGTAATAAAGAACACAAAGGCATGGTGCAAAAAAGAAATCTTCCCTCTTACTGGTTCCAACCATTCCTCACCATTCCAGCTGACTGTGCCCTGCTAACTGGTTTTCCCTATCTCCCTTTGCTTCCAAACACATAATATACCACCACTGCACGTGGGTATCTCTTAATAAGACGACCGAATGGTAAGAACAGTGGTAAGTGACAGTTACCTCTTCTGGCAGATCTTCCTGCTGAGCAAGCGGTGGAGGAGGCAGGTCTTCGTGCCGTCTGTTCTCATCGGAACTGTGGAAAAGGCTCTGCTTCAAGGAGAACACACAAACACAACACAACATATTATTAAATGTATATGGCTGTTTATTTCTTAACTCTAATCATTGATTGATGACGATAATAATAATTGATTTAAACTCCGCCACTGTTCGTACTCTCACAGTGCCAGTCCCAAGCCTGGATGAAGGAGGAGGGCGACCGTAATGATCTTTGTTATCACACAGTGTCGTTAAACTGAAACTACTAATGATTGTGTCTCAGTTTGTGTGCCGCTTGATGGGTTCAATAAAAATTATGGTTATGGTTATGGTTATATGGCGCCTTACAAGAATCTCACGAATGCCACGATCAAATGAAGAACCATCATATCTATGACAACAGCTGCAAAACCACAGAAGCTGCAACATCGAACCAACAGTCTTAAAAACACAAAAGACGCTATATAAATATCCAGATATATATGCATAAATAATAATTATATATACACACACACATATATATATATATGCTAATTTCTATATACATATGTAGAGCTGTACCGATATCACTTTTTGGGGCGGCCATATTGTTTACGTACACGGGCACTCAGTCTTCACGATTACCCATAAACCTACTAATGCAATGCAAGCATGTGTTTTTCTGCTTGCGCTCGTCGTAATAAAAATATTTATTTATTTCAGCATATTTGCGGGCCGCAGCGGGACGTCAGTATGTGGACGATGGGTCGCTAGTGTATAGTATTGGTAAACCATCTACCATATGGCGAGTGGCGAGCCGCCAAAACTAAGAAAATTTTTTTTACATCGGCAAAGATTATTTTTGCTGATACCGATTATACCGATGTTTCTAATACTCGACCCGATTATGATTATGGCCGATTAATCGGTACAGCTCTATATCACTGCCACAATCATCGTCATCATCTTCGTCATCATCATCAACAGAACCCGTACCCTCTGCGTTACAAGGCGAGCGCTCTGACCATTCGGCTACCATGTCTCCCACACTGTAAGTTGCCGTGAAATTCCTATGGCGACTTTACTCCAACAAATTTACAGCTTCATAATAATGCAATATTGGTCGCCATGGGTGTTAGTTTAGTGCATATGTGCATAGGGGTATGTTTGGTGCCTTGCAGCCGGAGGGTTGTGGGCTCGAATCCACCTCAAGCCGCCGCGTAGGGACCCTGGGCAAGTCCTTCACTCGCAATTGCTCATGCGCTTCGGCGTGAAACTCCGATTCAGTGTCCGCGCTGTGGTCGGGAGCGCTTCTGAGTAGAAATCTTGAAGGGGCGCTATATAAATATCTGAAATGAATGAATATGAAACAGTGATCCTGTCCTAAAAAAAACTGGAGCGTCGGCTTTAGGCGCCATGTTAATCTAGAAATTTTTACCGGTACCGCGTTCCAGTCGTCAAAAAGAATCGGAACGCCGTTCCAGTGCGTTCTGGTCCAAACCGATCCCTGATATGAAATGTCATACTGTGCGCATTTTACCATATCAGCATCCGCAATTTTTAACCACTCACAGAAAACAGTTGGCCCAAAATGCAAATTTGACTGACAGCAAAAACGCACAACTTTTTGTTTACGTTCCTTATGTGTCAAAACAGTTCAATCAAAGACTAATATAGCAGAACAACAACGCATCTGTTATATATATGGGTCAAGTAAAAGGTGAAAGGGCAGGCAAAAATGAACTTCAATAAATGGGTCAAGTAAAAGGTCAAAAGGTAGGCCATGAATGAAGTTGAATTAAAGTATATACAGGTCAAAGTGCAGGCAATATGTGAAGTTGAAGTTAGGCCCTTGTGATTCACAAAATAGATGCACTGCTACTAAATGTAAAGTCATGTGAAGCAATGTCAGATGACATAACCTAATGTATGCCTACAGTTATATAATGCACGTCTGCAGTGTATTTAGTTCCATCAACATGCGCTTTATAAATCTTTGAATAAAAGGCCTTCAATGAGGTCTGTGTTGAAGCTATGGAAAACAGCCCACAAATCTCCAGTTATCTCCGGTATCTGGATGTATGTGTATGTATGTATGTATGTATGTATGTATGTATGAATGTATGTATGTATGTATGTATTATGTATGTATGTAGGTAGGCATGTAAGCATGAATGTATGTATGTGTGTATGCATGTGTATGTATGTAAATATGTACAATTATAGGTATGCCCAAACATGAACAAGACAAGCCTCTCACCAACCAATATTCACTTGTCTTGACTGAATAAATGTTGAATCAACTGAATATGCCATTAATATTCATGATCGTAAATGCGCATTTATATAGCGCCTCAAGCCAAACTCTCCATAGCCGCTCTTAACCAGACAGTATGTCGCTATGATCAAACAGACTGGTTTTCAACCGCTGGCTATATAGAGGCAGAGAAAGAACAAGAAGCTAATGTCGGTGGTTGTGGTGGTTGTGGTGGTGGTGGTGGTTGTGGTGGTGGTTGTGGTTGTGGTGGTGGTGGTTGTGGTGGTGGTTGTGGTGGTGGTTGTGGTGGTGGTGGTTGTGGTGGTGGTTTTGGTGGTTGTGGTGGTGGTGGTTGTGGTGGTGGTTCTGGTGGTTATGGTGGTTGTGGTGGCGGTGATTGTGGTGGTGGTGGTGGTGATGGTTGTGGTAATGGTGGTGTAGTGGTGGTGGCAGTAGTTGTGGTGGTGGTGGACTGGTGGTGATGGTAATAGTTGTGATCGTGGTGGTGGTTGTGGTGGTGGTGGTAGTGGTGGTGCACCATGGTGGTGGTGGTGGTGGTGGCGGTGGTTGTTGTGGCTGTCATAGTGGTTGTGGTGGTAGTAGGTTCAGTTGCGATAGTTATAGGATGTTGTGGTGGTTTTGATAGTGGAATGGTGGTGGAAGTGTTAGACGTATTGGTGCTTGTGGTGAAGGCAGTGTCTACGAATCAGCCTGGTTACACAACAGCCATCATTTTCCATCTGCCACACTTCTTTTCCTTTAGACCCAATCCTGGCAATGTTTGCATCGTCTCCTACTGTCTACTGAAACTGGAGCTGCGATGATCCGCGCCTTGAAAACCGAGATTTGCGCATCAACCGAGTTCGCTGAAGACCTCCTGACATTTTCGACAGGGAACATAAAATTCGCCCGAGGGGTTAAGAAAAAATAGCGCAAGATAAACTCGTAAGATAATATCAACAAATGTTACAAGGCGTCTACATAGAACAGTTTTTAAGCCTATCAACGACAAAGATGGCCGATGGATTGAAAAGTTGCAACTGCTCCTCAAGATATATAGGCAACAGACCGAATTCCTCTGGCCTCACATTCTATCAATGACTGAAAATTTGTCTTGGTTGCTGGTTTAATTGGTGTTGTTGCACCGAGAGCCTGACAATGATGTATGTAGGTATGTATGACGACCGTGGAATGATGTAATCTATGTGTGTGTGTTACTAATGTGCGGTGGATCTAGCTATATATTAACTGGTCCTATATAAATCTTCGTGTAATGTAATGTAAAGCTGCGAGATTTCTTGGCGCCAATATAAAAGCCTCGTCAGAGGTAGAACTCCAATAAGGACAGAAGCAGCTGTTCAATAACCACAGGAATACCAGTCGAATAACCACAGTAATAGCAGCCTAATACGCACAATCACTGTGCTTCCTATTGAGTTGCCAGTGCAAACTCATTGTGCTTTCTCATCCAGTTTCAAGTGCAAAATTATTGAGCACAAAGTTCACCTTTTAAAAAAACTGGATATTCAGGAAGTCACATCAGAACTTTTTCCACTCCAGCAAATTTCAAAGACAAGGCCGTGCAACAGAGTGGAGATTACCATCAGCCAAACTGTGGTGTCAAACAGTACAGGGAAGTGTTGGAGTGTTGGAAATCACACTTCAAGTGATATGAAAAAACTAGATTAGTTTTTAGTGGCAAATGTCAAATACATGTAGCGCATATCATCCATCACACAATCATCAAATCCTGATGCTTCCTCATTCTCCGCATTCTTCATACCGTTCCTACTCCAAAATCACCCGCCCTTCTATCATTCTATGCAAAGGCTAAGAATTTGAAGTTGCTAACACTTTCAATCATTCATTCATAAATATATTTAGTGCTGCTTCAACGGGACTACTCAGAGGCGGTCTCGACTCCAGCACGGTCAAAAAGCACAGTGTTGAGTACTTGAGTATTAATCAAAAATACTTCAGTAATAGTCCCAGAGAGCAGGCGTAGCTTCTGGGGAAGCCCGTTCCAGACCGCTGGGCCCACCATGAAGAAGGTTCGATTCTGCATAGTTGCAGTTCATGCAAATGGGATTAAGAGCACCCTTCTCTGCAAAGCGGACGGGCGGCGACCTTCAATACCCAAGGGGCAACAAAGCTCTCGCACTTCATACCCATGGGCCATGTGTGCCTCTTTGGGCTAGCTTTACGAGACTCCCCTTCTTACTAACAAGCATCAAGGAGCCTAAACTAGGCTAACCCTACAGTCATGTTTGTTGGGCCCACATTGGCCCTACAGCGATCCACTATCGTTGCCACCAGTGGTACAACGCGAGCCTTATCTGGACCCACATGGCTGTCTGGGTATTCTGCATGGTTTGTAAACCGATTACGTTGTTGGTTTATTGATGGCTCAAACCTTAATGGAGGTTGCAAACCCTAACCCTTAAGGAGCCTAATCTTCCGTTCGGTTTCATATCTGCCTAGCAGGCCGTAAATCAATCACGTGGCATTTAGTTTCAGAGCAGTCTCGCCTTATCGCGAAGACGGCCATAAAAGCAGCAGCTCCAGCCACTTTGGCTACCGTCCAATTGCTGACCCCACCTCTAAACCACACCTAGGGTGCATTCGACGTCCGCTCCGAGTACGCACCGAATATACACTGAGCTACTGCCGGAACACCGGCGAGTGTATTTCAGCTGGTTCGAGTCAAGCGCCGAGTTGACATGGAAAACATCCCGAGGGTAAAAGGAGGAGCCCAAAGAGCAAAAGAAAGAACAAGCCTCTTGCAGAGCCAGAGAACAGACCAACAGACGAGAAACGTAGCAAATTCCTATTCCTCGATGAAACCATTGGCCTTGTTTCGCCCATTACCCAAGGCCTCATTTCATTGAAGAGTTCACAAGCAGGGTAGAGTTTTTGGTTTGTCAGCATGAAGTTGGATGCCTCATGGGCAAGAACGAGGATAGAAATGCACATGAATATTTATATTTGGAGATTAACATTACATTACATATTGGACAACGTATCACCAGTGGGAGACAACCCGCAATATTGGGTGAGGGTTAAGTGTTAACAGGTTGACTGATTGTCCTTACCCATAGAAGCTCTGCCTGATATACAATAACTGCAGCGCTTTCTAGAGGGCAGTCCGTTAAGCTAGTCACAAGCGGATAACGTAAGTCTGAACATACTTACACACATACGTAGACATACATACATAGATACATACATAGAAAAATACATAAATACATACATAGACACATACATAAACACATACATAGATAGATACATATATACATACATAGATACAAACATAGATATATACATACATACATATATACACTTACGTACATAAATATTATTGTTATGAACATTTCTAACGCGCATAGTCATCAAGAAATGCTATTCTGAGGCGCAGTTAGTCATTCGACAGGTGAGGGCATTTAGATATCCAGATGTTCAAAAGTGATGAGAAATATAGCGATTTTGAGGCATTTCGTGAAGACAGAAAAAGAGTTCAAGCATCGGAGAAACATTGGCACTCGGTTCTGCACAGCAACATGGAATGCACCAGAGCCCATGATAGCGCTACATCAAGACTCAACCAAAAAACCCATACCCATAGATACATCCATACCCATAACATACATCCATACCCATAACACACATCCATACCCATACATACATCCATACCCAAACATACACACATCCATACCCATACAAATGGCATACATACATCCATACCCATACATACACCCATACTCATACATACTTCTATATGTACAAACACACATACTTAAGTAAGTACAAGCATACATAGATACATTCACGCACACACACATACATACATACATACATACATGGCAGCAACTCCATCTGCTTAGCCTCCCCATATGAGTATGGATGGTCAATCCTCTCCCTCGTCTCTGAATCTTCTCACCAACAGTGTATGGTCGATGTACTCATTTTATATTGTCAAATTCCTAAAAGGCACCAACAGGAATCCAAATACCTGACCTAAGCGGTCACCCCACCCTATCGACACAGGCTCTGTCAACGGTAATCCGTTGGTTGGTTCCACGTGTGTGCGTTGGCCTGCCATTGGTGACTCTTTCAGCTTACTGTGCATTGTTTTGCTAACTGATGTTAGTGATGTAATATTCTCGTCTTTAATGACATCTAAAATCAAATAGGCTAGCGCAGAGAGCGCCTCTAAGTAGATATCTTGAAGGGGTGTTATATAAATCTTCAGTTACAATTACACTGCATGCTTAAACCACTTGCCTCCAAATCATCATACATCTAATAAAATAAAACTACCAAGAAGAAGAACAGCTGCAGTCTCAAGGCACCCATAGGTACAAAGTGTAAGCGACTTCATTTCCTTAGCTTCAGCATATATGAGGACAGGTGACCAGTCTTCTCCCTCGCTGTCTCATCTTCCCACCTACAGCGTACTCATCATAGCTGAGTCTGCTTGGAGGCGCATGCAGAGCAGAAATCTCTGACCAAATTTCTGCCCTACAACCAGGGGGGGACAGAGGGAGACTGTCCCCCAAAGCTTTGACTGGAGCCTATCTGTCCCCCAAAAACAACACAAATCCGACCCCCACAAAAATCTGTTCCCCAAAGGCTGCTATTAGCACCGTGTATTGCAGGCTGTCTGTTCTGTTAGTAGTTAAGATTTGTGTCTTCTGTCATTTGTGTTCTTGTGAATTGTTTCAATTGCATAACTGTACACTGTAACCGGTTGCGGTTTGTCAACCGGATTGTTTCAATAAAGAATATTATTATTATTATTATTCTGCCTACAATTAATCAATGAAGAGAAAAATCATAGTTGTCCCTATACGCAGTTGGTCTACTTACTGGTTACAATTTTGGGATTTTGCAACATTGGGCCTTTTAGCTCGAATTAGCCTTAATTTAATCTTGGCAAGGACGCATGAAGCACCTCACTTTCTTCACATTAACTACCAATTATGTCACCAGGCGGTCGCCTGTCACGAAAGAGATTGGCTTATCTCCAACGATTACATCCTAACAGCAATCACGTACAATGTACATGCATCGACAGTTGTTATGCATCCCACAACAAAGAAAAACAATTGTCTCTAAAATACTTTAAAATCATGACAATTGTAAATATAGCAAGTGTGTATGTGTGTATGTATGTATGTACGTATGTATCAGAGCACTTGCATAGCACCCTTCAAGTGCACTGTACACAGTGATAATGACATGCTGAAGGTTGTTTAACAACCGGGATAAATGGGTGTCATATAAATGCTCAATCACATGCTTATATGCAGATATACATACATACATTCATACTTGCATAGTAAGTAAGCAAGTCCGTATTAAGTATGTACAAATATATGCATGTAAATGTGTGTGTGTGTGTGTGTATGTATGTATGGATACATGGATAAACTCTTAAAGACGCATTTTTTCAGCTGTTTGATGGCCACATGTTGAGCGCTTCTGAGAGACTCTTAAGTGGCGCTTTATAAATGTTTTATTACATTACATTACATTACATTATGTATGTGTCTATTAATAATTAATGTATGCATGTATTTATGTATATCTATTATGTATACATGTGCATATATTGTATTGTATTGTATTGTATTTGAACACTTGTTATAGCGCCCCAACCAGATTTCCCATTCAGAGGCGCTCCCGACTACTGCGCGAACGCTGAATCGGAGTTTCACGCCGAAGCGCATGAGCAATTGCGAGTGAAGGACTTGCCCAGGGTCCCTACGCGGCGACTTTGAGGTGGATTCGAACCCGCAACCCGCCAGCTGCAAGGCACCGAACATACCCCTAAACCACCGCGCCCCAGTTGTATTGTGATGTGTTGTATTGTGTGTTGTATTGTACTCCACGTTTATAATGCGACCGCGCCACCCGCAGTAAAGATCCGAGAAATTAATCTCTGATAAACCGACCCGACCGGGAAGCGAACCCGGGGCGCCGGCGTGACGAGCAGGCTACCAACCCACTCGGCCACTCAGGATCCTTAGTTATATATGTAAGATCTATGTATGTAGGTATTATATACATACAATGTTACATGCAAGCATATATACATACATACATACATACATAATATTCACAAAAATACATACATATACACATTACATCCCATCATAACAAGATGGTTATAAACATAAATAACATTGGCCTTCACTGAACCACACACACAACATATACACAGTAGGGCTAGCATTTAAAAATTATAAACACGTATTAGTGTTCATGGGTCGGATTTTTAAGGTTGATACAGGATGGAGACTCACTTCTAATGCTATGGTTATACTTAACGAAAGCAGCTTACACTCTACAGACCACAAAGCTCCAGTCACAGTGTGAGGATATGAATGTCTCACTGTCTATATGTGTGGTGTGTGTGTGTGTGTGTGCGTGCGTGCGTGCGTGCGTGCGTGCGTGCGTACGTACGTATGTATGTATGTATGTATGTATGTATGTATGTATGTATCGTCCAGCTAAACAGGTAGGCCTAAGTCCCATACAATGCAGACGTATTCCATCTAGGGTTGGAAGTGGATGAAACCGCATATGGCACCACACCTCCTCTATCTTCACTTCCCAACCCATTATTCCCCGCCAGATGCTGCCTATCATCCCCAGACAGAGAGGGGTTTAGTTTACAGAACAAACCGCCTTATCTCGACCAGCCGGGGTTCCGTAGACCCCCTCCCCCCAGCATGGGATGACTCTACATACCAGTCATAATACGTTATGCCATAAACTTGCGTTCCTGGATCATTCCCAGTCAACACAACCTGGCAAAGTCGCGTCGTCTCAGACTTGTACTCTGCCGGCAAGAAGCACTTCTACGAGGCACTTAAGCCGCATTGCAGAATTCCCAAAACATGCACACAATAAAAAGCAAACTTGGGCAACACATTCTGGTTTCTACCACATCTGACATGCAAAGTGCTCGTAGGGTCCCAAATGTGCAACTCTATAGCCGGGTACTAAAAAGTAATGCTTACACTTTTCCTAAAGGAACTGTATGTCCTCATCCCTGCTCATTTTTTCGGTGAATTGATCAATATCCTTAACCACCACTGCCCGATTAACATAACACAACAAGGGTTTTAGAAGACGCTTAATCTGTGTTAGAACCACTACAAATTAACCTGGAATGCTTAATAGCCCCATGGGCGTAGCCAGAACAAATTTCGGAGGGGCTTTTAAGATTTCGGGAGCGAGGGGTTCCATTGGAAATGGTCGAAAAGTTAAGGTTTTTTGCATTTTGCATGTAAAAGCAAATAAACAAATTTCTGAAACTTATTTTGGGGGGTTGAACCCGTACAACTCCCCCCTAAATACACCCATGAATAGCCCAATTATCCTACCTCCTCTTAAAAAGCTGTGATAGTTTCCACTGAGACACAACTATCATGAGTATCATCCAAACCATTCCACGATCTACAACTCTTGCACTGAAGAATGTCTGCCCTAATGTTCTTTTTGGCTTCTTATATAATTTATACCTTTGTTCCCAAGTTGCCTTGTTTGGGCTAATTCAACAAATCTCTCCCACTGTAGTGCTTCCTGTCCAGTGAAGTTTTATCAACTTCGATTAGATTTCCTCTGCTACTCCTTCTCTCTAACGTTGTTAGTCCACACCTTTTCAACCTTTCTTCATAGCTCAAATCCTTGTAGCCCCAAATCATTTCTGTAGCTCTTCTTTGCACTTTCTCCAGTTTCCCATGTCCCGTTTCGGGTATAGATTCCATACCTGGATGCAGTATTCCAACTGAGGCCTAACCAGTGATTTGTACAACCTCAATATTGTATCCTTGTCTCTTGTGACTATTGTCCTTATTAACATGCCAAAAGTTGAGTTAGCCTTTTTTGATGCTTCAGCACATTGCCTTGAAAGTTTTGCACTCTTATGCATAATCACTAGCAAGTCCCTTTCTTCCTCACTCACTTTCAAAACCTTACCTCCCATTTCATATGAAAGTCAACCAAATCGTCCATGCACCCATACATCTTCCATCAATCCGTCTAACCACCCATCAAGTCATCCATCAATCATTCCTTCCTTTTATCCATCCATCCATCCATCAATCTCATCCATTCATCCATCCATCCAACCATTCATTCACCCATCCATCATTCCCTCATTTCATCCATCCATCCATCATTCCATTCCTTCCTTTCATCCATCCGTCCGTCCATCCATCCATCCATGCACCCACCCACAAATCCATCCACCCATCCAAGTCATCTATCCATCCTACCACATGTATCCTATTATAAACTTCGGGCACTATCAACGCAGCTTGCGTCATACTCTAAGTCTCTAACTGTGAAGCCTTCACCTATTCTCACAAAACCATTAATCATTTGGGATATTTTACACATGCATATATATTTAAATGTCAATCGTTTGCATCAATTTTTATTCGCCATAAACTGTACTTGCTGGCCTAAAGAAAACGCATACATATATATATATATATATATATATATATATATATATATATATATATATATATATATAGACAATACAGAGAACTCGTATTTCTCTAAACTGATATTTATTTCTAAGGGATTGACATCCCTATTCAGTAGGCGGGACTTGACACTGGAGGTTAGGCAGTCATACAGTTATAGTATTGATTGATTTTCGTATTTGGTCTTATTGGCCTACTGATAAGTGGCCTGGCCTACATAACTATAGTAGTTTGTCCCTTCGGCAGTTTCGCAGGCGCCTGAAGTCTGTATTACTCGAATACAAATGTCACTGGTTCGGGACAGGAGCGCCACTGACGAGTTTTTCTAGACCTGTTTTGATCGGTTGTTCGCTCTCTGTACATTGAACCTCTCCAATGCCTTCTGTTGTGCTTATCATGAACTTATTCAAGCACACTCCTCCTCCCCCATACACAAAACAATTATCTATACAGGTGATCTTATAACAATTAAAATTATTCACGCACGGCAACCTCCCCCACACACAAACAATTATCAATACAAGTGATCTTATATATAACAATTATTCCTTTGCCGATTCTTGGTGTACTGGACCTATTACTTAGAAGTAAAAAGAACGCTGCGGATCATAGAGTTTCGGTGTCAAGTGTTAGGCTCTGTACGAAGCAGCAAGACATTCAGTTTTCAGCCTGAACTCTAAGTCCAGTAAGATAGGCTAGCTTGCAAATATCCAACATTATTGAAGTTTTTAAAATGCGTAATATGAGCGCCCTGTGCAAATGTACATATATAAAGAAAAGACAAGGCTACATAAATCTCAGGCTACATAATATTACAGGCTACGCAAGACTAGGTATAGGCCGCATATTTTCAGGTAACACAACTCTAGACCACATAAGTCGAGGCCTCATAAGTTCAGGCCACATAAGTCTGTCACATAATATTATGTCACATATCATGGGCTACTTGGACCCAAGCCTGACTTTACCAGCCCCAGAGATGTTGTTTGAGCTTTGTGCCTATGCACATGCTGGTCACGATGACCGAACTTTCCTCAGGGCTAAAGAACTAGTTCTAACTTCTAACTCAGATTATACAGTCTTCTGAACCACTTGAATCCCTTGTTATATGATATATGATATTATATTACAAAATAAGTGTCTGGAGGCTGTCAATTTGACACTCGGTGAAAGGAACAAAGAAACTGTTCAACAGGCACAAAGAAGCAGCTCTAAAAGCACAAAGAAGCACATCCCATGGCACGCCTAGACAGATGCAAAGACGCAAAGAAACAGCCGCAATGAAACTACCAGGAAGTAGAGGTCGTTCAAATGACCGGACCTTGTCACTTTAAGCCTCTCACTGTTTACATATATGACCATCCTTTGCCTTTCTTTTTCCTGCTGGTCCCTCATCTGTGTAAATCAGACTGTGCTGTGGGTTTAAACTTTAAAGATATCAACTGTGCGTGCCTCCTGCTGGGTGCTCGGCCGAATTCTGTGGCCCCCATCCCTGGCAGTGTCACCGTGGCTTGGGTGAACGATGTGCCCCTTTTACGAAACCTCCTTTTCAATTGTAAATGTAAATGTACATGCTTTATATAGCGACTCTATGAATGTCATGCCATCTATAAGAGTTTACTGCTGATTGCCGGCATTTGCCGTCTTCTAACTGATTCCAAGAGAGCTACTGAAACCATTTCCTTGGATTCTTCTGTGTCACTGTTCAGGGCTGCAAGTATAGACCTGGAACAGGCGCTATAGAAATTATGTATTACATTGCATTGCAAAAGAAACCATTTTGAGAATTCAGAACCACCCATAAATTTAGAAACAGTCGTAGGAAAATCGAAGAAATTCTGTGTGCATAAAGTTTGTATAAAAATTGGTATAAAAAAGCTATGCATCCCCAAATTTTGTAATGCAAGCAAACATTGCAGTAACAGGCATTACTCTCAGGAACATAGGATCATTAGCATCTATAACAGCTCAGGAAACGTTTTCTGCTCAACTCAAGACATATTTGTTCGATGAATTCCTGGGTAATTGTGCTGAAGTCTCCTTGTGAGTGTGCTATGCAAGTGCTCTGATACATACGTACATACATACATACATACATGCATACATCCATACATACATACATACATACATACATACATACATACATACATACATACATACATACATACATACATACATACATACATACATACATACATACATACATACATACATACATACATACATACATACATACATACATACATACATACATACATACATACATACATACATACATACATACATACATACATACATACATACATACATACATACATACATACATACATACATACATACATACATACATACATACATACATACATACATACATACATACATACATACATACATACATACATACATACATACATACATACATACATACATACATACATACATACATACATACATACATACATACATACATACATACATACATACATACATACATACATACATACATACATACATACATACATACATACATACATACATACATACATACATACATACATACATACATACATACATACATACATACATACATACATACATACATACATACATACATACATACATACATACATACATACATACATACATACATACATACATACATACATACATACATACATACATACATACATACATACATACATACATACATACTCTAAACCAGTTCAGTATCTACTTGCTGCTTCAAATTTGTTTCCCTTGACAACTGTGTATCATTCCAGAGGAAGACTTTGGAATATTAATTTGATACCTTTACGTAGCTTGCAAACAGTGATACTGCATCAGTCTGTTGATTGACTCAGAACACAGAACTGTTATGGGCTCTCATGCATTCCATGCTGTTGCCCCCAAGCAATGGAACCGACTACCTATATTTCTCCGATATACTTCAACTCTTTTTCTCTTTCAAGAAATGCCTCAAAACTCAGTACTTCTCATTGGCTTTCAAACATCCACATATTTAACTGCAATTCCTCTGGCGACTGACTAACTATGCTGCAGATTCACATCTCTGTGCAACTTATAATGTTCATAATAATAATAAGATACAATTATGTGGAATTGTTCATGCGAAGTAATTGAGACACCTTACAAAAGCACTGTTTAAACCATGAAACAATCAAAGGATAACGCTGAAAACGTCAATGTCTAACGATACCCCTCAGCTCTTGTACAACACATTGATCAGTACAGCATGTTAAGCCAATAGCTTTAAGGCATGGGCGTATTTAGGGGGTGGTTTTACGGGTTCACCCCCCCCAAATAAGTTTCGAAAAAAAAATTTATATGCTTTTACAATGCAAAATACAAAAAACCTGGACTTTTGCGACGATTTTCAATGGAAAATCCCCCGAAATCTTAAAACCCCTCCAAATTTTTTTTCTGGCTATGCCCATGCTTTGGGGGACATGACATCACTTCACGTTAAGCAGGATGGCAAGTGAATCAGAAGCATGTAAACAAGTCCACACTGTACATAGGAATATATCGTTCCAATCAGAATTCAGAACTATTTCTTCACTCTTATTAACAATAACATGAGAAAGACATTTTTAGGAAGAATGCTGTACTCCAAGTAATTTTGTATTTGTCCTATGATGTTCGTACACAGAAGTGCAGCTCTTCTGCAACCGCTTTAATGAAGAATATACTTACTTACATAATTACTTACAATTTATTCCAGCCATAACCTTGATGATGATGAATACGACAATTTCTACAGCGCCGTAACACGGCACATGCCATTACAAGGCGCATGCCATTACAAGGCACATGCCATTACAAGGCACATGCCATTACAAGGGCGCTTTGACACGATAATGGTAAGGACAGTGCATATTAAAGCTGATGACAACAATGACAACCACAGTATTAAAGGCAAATCAGGAACAGGGCATTGTAATCTTAAGAGCAACGAAGCAAACAATACAAAGGTGGTTCCTACGCTCTGAAGGTATAAGAGATAAGTTGATTTCAAGTGGTGTTATCAGGCTGGGACTTACACAGGTATCACCAACTCCTATGGGACATGGTAGCCGATTGGTTGGGGGGGGGCCGATAGCGCATTGGATAGCATCTGGCACAGAGACCGAGAGGTACCGAGTTCGAGCCCCTGTTGGGCGGATATGCTTTGTAGGCTGCTATTAGCGCCGTTGTATTGCAGGCTGTCTGTTCTGTTAGTAGTTAAGATTTAAATTGCATAACATGTAAATGTACAGCGCAGTGCGTTTGTCAGGCGCTTATTAAAGAAAAGATATTATTATTATTATATTATTATTATTATTATTATTATTATTAGAGTGCTCGCCTTGCTTGTATTGCGGAGAGTACATGAGTATATGGACTTTGAGCAGGTCATTCACTCACAATTGCTCACACCGATCAATTGGTCATTAGGTAATGGCTATAATAATAATAACAACAACAATAGCCATAATAACAATAATATTCCTATGGGAAGGTTGTGTGGATCAAACAGCACAGTCTGCACATTATATTATTTAAGTACACATTATTTGCATACTATGTTGCAATGTCACTACACAGGGCTACAGTCTTAGTATAACTACATACCAGTAAGCATCCCCACAGCTGTAGCGTTACATATTATGATGTAATTAGCTCTACTAAAATAATGGAAAACATAACCACAGGCTTAATGTAATTACATCATAACATAACCACAGGCTTAATGTAATTACATCATAACATAACCACAGGCTTAATGTAATTACATCATAGTATGTAACGCTACAGCCTGAACATGACACCATTCCAGTAAGGGGAGCTACAGTAACTACATTCCAGTAAAAGCTACAGCTATAGCCTCGATGTATGTCTGTCAGCTTGTAAACAGAGCAACAGCCTTTACACCGCTACATCCCAGCACGTTGAGCAACGTCCGTAATGTTGCTACACAGCCTACACTCCAGCATATGCATATCTACAGCCTTAAGTCACTACATTTCAGTGTGCAGAGCGACATGCTTGAAGCCACTACACTCCAGTATATGAAGAGCTACAGTATAAGGAGTAAACACTGGGCTTCACATGCGGACTTGATTTGATATAGCGCCGGTGAATAACCTGGTCTCCCTGACGTGGCTTTTGTGGGCACTGAGAAATTTTCGAAGATTTACATTACATTACATTACATTACATAGTTTTTATCAAACTTACTGAATCAAGACTGCTTATTTTAAAAGGTGGGAACCTTGCCTGCTTTGCTACAGGCCAGTCGTCACTACCAAAAGAGACCAAAGCAAATCACACCAGACACAAGGTAAACATCAGGTGCTAAATAACTTACACACATCTCTGCACAGAGTGAGGACACTGGCCCGGGTTTGGAGCACCTCTGTTTTTGAGTGGCACTATATAAATACTCGATTACGATTACGATAGAACAAGAATAACATATCGTCCTTCAACATTTACGTACAGAAAAGTTCAAGGTATTAAAACAAGTTTTCCTCGAGTTTTTCAAAACCAACACAGGCTGGCAGTCAAATAAGACATGGGAAGAAACAATAAAAATATTTGCCTGTAAATAATTCATTGACCCTCCAATGTGAGCAAAACATAAACGCTGGTTTCAAGTCCACGTGATGCATGCTTGTCGAGTGAATCGCAAAGAATTTTCGAGTTTTGGATGACTGTAGCGATACCTGTAGTCATCACCGCATGGTAGCTGCCATGTTTTTGGTAACAACTAACAACAAACAGTCTGGAATTTCCACACGTGTACTTCTCCTGTGCACGTTCGCAATGAACAATTGGACACTTCCAGTAACACAACATCTGATGCCAAGATATATCACGGATGTAGTCTTTTATCGAGCACTATACTTCGAATACGTAAACATTGTAGCATCAACCACCAATGAACTTGCCATTCTCTGAACAGCCAACCATTGTCAAGTGAGTCAGAAGCATTCTGGACTTTTCCTCATCCAGTGAAAGTCACATCTTACATCAACTGTCTATTGTGTAAAATGTGAGAGTCTGTCTTGCATCAATAAAAGGCGACTTACTTACTTATTTCCTTACTTACTTACTCACTTACTTACTTACTTACTTTACTTAGATGAAGCCAGATTCAGTAGGCACTGGCAGCAGTAGGAAACAATTTCGGGGTTTCCATTCAAAATGGTTGCAAAAGTTAAGTTTTTTGCATTTCACATATAAAGCATTTTTTTAAATGTCAACAATTTATTTGGGGGTTGAACCCGTAACACACCCCTAAATACGGCCATGACTGGCGGCATGCACACCCCGGTCTTACCCCCCGCGAGTTGCAGTACACCTATACACTATCCCCGTGTATGAGAATCTTACCACTTGTTCGGGTAAGGAGGCATCGGTGGCGTTAGCGGGTGGGACGGACGACTGTGGAGGCGACGAACTGCTAATCCTCTCCTCCGTCGTATCATCGGGGCCGTTCCCCAGACACGAGAACAGCTTAAAGAACTTGCGCTTCTTCTTCATCTTACCCATTCGGCTCAAAAACTCCCCAAACAGCGCAAACAGCGACGAGAGACGTTCTTAGTCAGACCATCGGTGGTGACGATAAGAATCCAAATGCAAGCGAAAGTTCGTCAGTCGCGCTAGCATTGTTTTAGCGGGTCGTTCTGAAGGCGCCTGGCGACCGCAAGCAGACAGGCAACCAGCACGGGCGCGCGCGCGTTCTCACTACTCTTATTACGTGTTGTGGTTAACTCCGCCACTGTCTGCACTCTGACAGTGCCAAGTCCCAAGCGTGGATAAAGGAGGAGGGCGACGTTAATGGTCTTTGTTACCACACAGTGGTCGTTAGACAGTAAACAAGCAAGCAAGCGGGCTGCGCTCTCTGTGTCAGGACGCCATGTGACATTGTTTATTGACTCGATAATTATATATATCTCGCTGCATACGCGCACGCATCGCCATTAGCCAAACGAGAATCGAAGATCGATCATTGTCCGTATACTTACGACCAGCGTGCAGCCAACTTATTATTCCCATTAGCACGCATACGGCAACAGTTTCGCGGGAGATAGATGCGACAGACGCCAAAGGATCGTATTCGCCAACCACACTCTCGCTGGGTGAGATTACATATGTCGCGATCTCTACGAGTAATCGCTAATCTGGGGGCTAGTGCGCATGCCCGCCGCCATGTTTGACGGCGTCTTGCGTCTTCTTGTCATTCGAATTTTTTCATTCAATATGGACTTGTTCGTCTTAAAATGCTAAAACAAGGTAACGTTGTTCAGAAACACGAGTTAGATTATTATTCTCCTCTGGCGGAAACGCCTCTCGCTACGGGGCGCGATGCTGGAAATCCGGAAGCGTGCAAACGAGGCGCGAAACACATCGGACTCCGGTTTGGAACGGACGAAACGGGAAGCCAGCGCAGGACGTCGAAAGTAATCCGTAGGCCAGACACAAAGAAACGACGACAGCGAAGTACGAAGTCAGGAAGAAGAGGTCGCCACTTGCAACAGCGGCAGCAGCAGCAGCAGCAGGCGGCCAAGAAAGATGGAGGCCATGACGTCGTCGTGCCTTATCACATCCTTGTGATGCAACTGTGGCACCGGCGCCGCCTCAGCATCACCACCAGCAGCAGCAGCAGCCTGGAACACGGCGCACGTACACACGCTCCGACCGACCGGCGAACATCTCGTCTTTGGTCCCAGAATCGCTCGCTACTCCATCTGGTGAGAGAACGCGGCCGCCGCCGCCGTCTGTAATAATCCTGCTTCTGGGCTGCGGCGCGCGTACGTATGTATATCTGGTGCAGCGACCTATTCCCGACGCCGGACGATGGATGGTGGTTGCGGAGGCTGGGAGAGAGAACGACGACGACGGTGGTGGTGGGAAAAGGCGTGCCCTCCCCTCCACCTCCTGCTCAGACGACCCGATTAATGGTACGCAACCGCATATCCAAATGCACGCACCCGACGCCAGCGCAGAGGCAGAGGCAGCAGCAGCAGACACTTGGACATTAAAACCTACTCCCTGCCTCCTGCGTGAAAGAGTCGACCATCAGCAAGGCTGCTGCTGCATGGCCTGCCTCCGCCGCAGCAGCTGGCTACAGAGGTAAGAGATCTCGCTGAGGCAGAGCCAAGCCGCCAAGAGCAACCTATGATGATGATGGCGGAAACAGCAGTGGCTGTGTGTATGTACAATGGATGTATGCCTCGCAATAGCTGCACCAACGCCACCAACAGGCAGCTGCGGCAGTCGAGGCCGCCAAGCAGGCAGCCTGCACCGCGCCCTCAGCCAGGCGGTCAGCCAGGCAGGCAGGCAGGCAAGCAGTCACCGCCACCGCCGATCAATACGAACACATGAAATATTTCGCCGCGTCTTCCCGAGGTTGTAGTAGAAAATAAACCGGGTATGTGGTCATACAGGACCGGACGGATGAACGGACTAAGACGGAGATAGGAGGACGAAGAAAACAAGTCTAACGGACTTAGACAGAGATAGGGACGAACCAAACCGTTGATAGCAAGACGGATGGACGAACACAAGGACACATACAGAAGGACAGATGAAAGGACATAGGCGGACGGCTGGACGGACAGACGGACGGACAAATAAGTAGAATGAAGGACAGAAAGACGGATAGAAGCATCAAAGATGGGATGAGTAGGCAGAGGGTAGATGAAAGGGAAGAATTTTTCAGGAAGGATGAAGTCCAAGAAAACTACTGTAAATGACGAAAGCAATGAAATGGCACTAGATAAGCGAAAAGACACACAGAAAGACTGACAGACAGACGGACATGTAAGCAGACACAAAGTGACAGACAAGATAGAGTCAAAAGCACTGACCGATCTACCAACCGAAAATGTCACTTGAATGCTTTGGACGCTTTCAAAACATGCTGTTGGCAGGCCGTGGAAATCCCACACAATGCACTACATGCAAGATTCTAAGGAAAAAGAAACAAAGGCAGACCAAGGCTATGCTGGATAGATAATATAAATGAGGATATAGCATCACTTGGACTAATACTAAGGGAAGCAATGGACTTGACAAATGGCCAAGGACGATGGAGATAATATATTCGTACCCATCGCCGCCAAATGGTGGTGATATGCAGTGTAGTTTAAAGTGTTGAAGGAATTGGATGCAAGATTAAAGTTAAAGGGACTGAACATTTGAAAAGAGACTGAAGGGAGAATTTCTTCATAGAATACAGCAAAGAAAACCTGCGGAAAGAGATAACTGAAAAACAAGAGACAGAAACAGCCAAGCAGACAGAAAGAACCAGACACACGCTCACAAACACACACAAGCAACCAAGCAATGGAAACAGAATCATGGAAAGAGAGAGAGTCAAACAGAATAGCAGAATTCATAATACATGTAGTTGCTTTCCTGGACTTGGTGTAGAAATGAGTCAAAATCTCATACTACATGAAATAACACTATGCATATCAACTTAAAAATCAGTGCCATTGAAAATTCCTTTTTTGTTCGTTACGTGAAGTTTGATGTCTGACATAATATAAAATAGGCCTTATGACATATTTGCCAGATCGGCCTATGTACGGACTTTAAAAAAAATCCATTATGGCGTCGTTTCGACTTATAGAAAGGGCGACTTATAGTCTGGAAACTAGGTATACTAACAGTAATCATTTTTTTCATCTGAGGTGTCAGTGACCCACATGTAACCCAGAAATAATCCTTGCCTTTCGCACCGCACGCTACAAGCCGCATGACCTATCCACTTTTTAGAATCCGAAGCCTGGTATTCTGATGGAAGGAAACATGTTGGTAGATTTTTAGGTTTGTTGTGGAATCTTTGGAATGCCAGTGTCTGCCTCTTGTCATATCAAAGAGACTAGGTAGCGCATTTTTAACAGTAGGAAGCTCTATGTCAACAAAGTCAACTTGTGCTTACATTTTACAGTAATTCCAAAGTTGACAGAGTATTTAAAAATATGATAAAAGCAGTAGCAGGTGCTGTAGTGGTGGTAGTAATAGCAGTATACTAACAATAATAATACATATAAACAGTAAACACGTACGTAACTGTTCCAGATGTGATTAACTGTCATTAACTTACTCCACATACATGTATAGATAGATGTGTAAATAGATACACACATGCACATTATATATATATATATATATATATATATGTTTGTGTGTATATTAACTTACTCCACATAGTTATACATACATGCATGTATAGATAGATGTCATTAACTTACTACAAATACATGCATCTAATGAATCTTCTGTATTCTATTGAAAACTTGCAATCAAAATAACGGAAGTAAAATGGGCAGTGTCTTAATAGGGATACGCAGTGATAAGGGAAAAATAATAAGAGCAAAAATGATAAGGGCACAGAATAATAAGTGCAAATGACAAAACCCAAAAAGTAAGTAGGGCCTAGTCTACTACTATGCTTTACATGTCATATGAGGGTAGGTGGCCAGCCCTCTCCTCGTCGTCCGATCTACCCACCAACAGCATACTCACAGATGAGTTGGCTAGGGGTGCAGAAGGAGAGAAATGTCGACATTTCTGCCCTGGTGGGGATTTTAAACCCCGACCTCTCGGTTGACAGTCCAGCAAACTAACCACACCTAGGCTGTTCTATGATGTTGGTACACAGAAGTGCGGCTCTTCTGCAACCGGTTTAATAAAGAATACGCTTACTAACTTACTTACCCGACATGACTGAGCAAGACGGACAGGGTAAATTGCAAGGCTTGTGCCTGTGTTTTTGGCTTCCCATCTGGCTGCAACACTGATTAATACATAATTTTGCACTAATTGGTAACTGTATCTCTTGCCTGGTTAACCTTTGCCTCACGGCTACAATTAGCTTGAGCTGCACGAGTCTGGCGAGTCTTTTTACACGACTTAAGAAACCCTGTGCCAATTAAGACTCGTGAAAACCAGTCACTTGCATTTTGGCCCTGACCGGTGAGGTCGACTGAAATTACAGCCTTATCACAAACTGTCCTGAAATACTCCCACATAGGACAAAGCAAAGACAAAGACCAACTCTTAATTTGTTATTAAACTACTAACTGCTGTTCAGCCATTTATAAAGTGCTGTGCTGTTATACTACCTGACAGCGAACCATAATTCGGCTCTTGTGAGGTTTTCCGAAGTCGCTATATAAGTTATCCAAACACATACGTGCATATACACACAAACATACAAACAAACGTACAAACGATACCTACCCCAACAGCAATATTGTATCGTATCATATCTGAGAATTTGTAAAGCGCCTCTTACAGTACTATAGCTATTGAGGGACGTATGAAGCCCATATGACAATATTCCCATATGGGCTTCATATGTTCTGCTTGTGGTCCCATATTATAAGACGTTTGAAAACCACGTGAGAAATTTTGGCATATTGGATTTTCATATGGTCTCATATGATGGTACATGTGAAGCCCGCATGGGCATACTGTCATAGTGACTGGTGACTTGTGTAGTTATCCCAGCAATGTTTGCTAACTGATAAATGTTCTGTACCTAACGACACTTACCAACGTATAGGTTAGTACATATTGGCACTTCTGATTATGTTCCTGCAGTGGTGCTTTTGGAATTTTCCTTGGAAAATAAATAATAAATAAATTTCCTTAATATTTCATTACGCCTGTATTTTTCTGTTGCTTATGAGTTACGAATCAATAAACGGCTTCAATTCAATTCAATATAATATCCAGAAGTTTCTCACCTTTAATGTAGAGAATTTGCCCAATTTCCTCTCAATCTTCTCTTCTTGCTTTGTGGATTTTTCCGTGGGGCGTCGCTCCATCTTGCCCTGGCTCAACTTTCGCATTGGATTTGTTAGCCATTTTCTGCGAGTAACAGTAAGTGACAAGATATTGTATAATGCTTCCACTTCAAAGGAACTAGTCAGAGCCGTGCAGACTAAGCTCTTCGAAACAAGGCTGAGTATACGAATAACATTGAAAGCATAGAAATATAGCCCAGAGAAGCACAGTTACTCCCAATAATCACGTTATTTGTAGCATATCCAGTTAAAAACAAACGGCCTAAATCTTCTAATGTGACTTGGCTCTACCTAAATTAAGATAACCACAACGCTTCATTACATAATGTTCATGGAAAAGGTAAAACTACATTAGTAAGTAAGCATTAAATGCTAAAGACAATGATACTGTCAAAGTATATTTTATGCTCCCCCCTCCCCCCCATCCTCCATTTGAAACCAGTAAACGTTTGACTGTCTGAAAATAAGTTTTAGAGGTCCAGAGTCGCTGGTAACGGTTAAAAGAAGAAACTAGCAGTACATTGCGTTATCTTCAAGAGGCAGCTATGGGTTGAAAGTGATAGCGACTTCATTTTCTTAGCCATAGCCTATAACTGCCCAAAGCATGTTTCACGACTACAGCAGTAGTCGGGAGCGCCTCTGAATAGGAAATCTGGTAGAGGCGCTATAACAAGTGTTCAAATACAATACAATACAATACAATGTGCTCATTGTGTTGCAGAGTTTTTTTTATTGGATATGAGGTCAGAAATTTTTAAATATCTTTTATTCTTGGCAGGGATTAAAGCCCAGACCTCTGGGTGACAGCCCACCTCAGTACTATCATAATAATCGTATAAACTCCTAATTTATAAAGCGCTATTCTAAAGCTAAGCGCAAAGAACCAGCTTATCCACGAGCACTGCGTCTAGTCAGAGGGGTTGTCAAGAGATCAGTTTAGGCCTATATGTAGTTGAATGATAAACCGAAACTTGCTACTCGGTATTTCTCCAAGTGGGTTTCATTAATTTATTTCTTATCTAGGCTTTTTACTTACTTATTTATACATTTATATCAACAGTGCACGGCTGATAAGACTCTTAAAAGGTATTATGTAAATGTTCATAGCTAATTTGTACACCAGAGTAATTAAGTGGCCATTGTAGATTGATTAAAATGGTTAGCACAGTTATACGCAGGTCCGTCCAAGCTTCAAAGCTATCTGAACCATGTATCAAAAGCTCGGATCCATACTAATCCGTTCTTCCCCCTGGTGAATAGAAGCGAAAAGATAAACAGCCAACACTGAGCATCTCCAGTAGTTGTTGCAAAATAGGATAGCTACGGCCTGGGACTATGCTTCAGCCAAACATCTTCCTACTAACCAAGGTCCAAGGTCAAGAAAAAGAAACTATCATTTGATTAAATAGCCTATATGCGGATTTTCCCTCTTCCATAGTCGTTGCAAGACAGCGTAGCTCTGGTCACACATCTTCCTACATACCAAGCCAAGGTCAAGAAAAAGAAACTATCATTTAATTAAATATATGCGGATTTTCCCTCAGTGAAAATCTTCCATTGTCGTTGCAAGACAGCGTAGCTCTGGACCTCTGGTCACACATCTTCCTACATACCAAGGTCAAGTAAAGGGGCCAACTTTAACGTGATTCATGTAGGCGGATTCGATTCATCAGCATGTCGATAAACTACAGGTATCTTCAGGAATGCTATTTGTAGCCAGCCAATATAAACATATTAACTTCCGACACTCTTTTATTTCCGTCTGCAAATCAGTCACCATAGCAGAAATCACGTGTGTACTCTGGTCTCCATCTCATTTCCTGGTTGAGTAATTTTCTCAGAAGTATAAACAGTCTTTTTCATCTCCGTCATTTACGAAATTTTCCTTCGCGAACTGATATATTTCCAGTTATATTTTGTTGCGCATGGCCCGATTAAACTTGCTCTGCCATAAGTTATTATATAATATATATATATATATATATATATATATATATATATATATATATATATATATATATATATATATATATATATATAGGCTTTATATATGATATATATAATGTATATCACATAGCTATATATCACATAGGATATAATTATATGTCCTCATGGCTGCCGACAGAAATTCCGGACCCCTAGGCAGAGCAGCCACGGGCCCTAACTATCCTTAGACTTTATGAGAAATTTAAAAAAAACTGAAATAATAATAGTGCAGGGTACAACCCTACAAAATTATATTTATATATGCAACTATTGTAGTTAAGTGTCCGTAATATTATATTTTAAAAGGCATAAATCATAAACTTTGTATAACTGATTATAATATTTTTCATAAGTTGATTGCTGGGCCCAGCCTGGGCCCCTAAAAGTCGCCAGGCCCCTGGGTTTTTGCCCCCTCTGCCCCCCCCCTCTCGGCGGGCCTGTATGTCCTATGTGGATTTGTTCTGTGCAACACAGTGCGTGTATGTCCATCTTTCTCAGTTCATATCTTCCTTCTTATAAGTACAACTACATCAGTAATATCCTTGCTTATTCGATACACATGCAAATCATTTATAACAGCTTCATCGTGGCTGCTGGATAACAATTTCAAAGCAACACTGCGTTTTCTCATTTCAAACTACTGCAGGCAACTGTTAGTGGCTTCCTGCTTGGATCGTTTACCGCAGACCATACTGTTTACCTTGAAGCTCAAGGACTGAACCTTCTTCTTCCTCGGCTGCATCAAATCCGTCAACACCTGGAAAGCATCTGGATCAATTATGGATGGCGTTGCTGAGCCAGGAGCATCACTCAGAGGTTTCTTCAAATGTCTGATTACTTTTACATTACCATTACATACAGTGCATACTTGTATAATTAACACTGGTACATATATATATACATGTATACATATGCAAACATATACATGCACGTATATCCATATGTCAGAAGTTCATGAAAGCTGCAATATAAAGGCTTTCATGCATACATTGCAAATGCATTTATACATACATACATATATAAATACATACATACATACATACATACATACATACATACTTATATATATACACACATATATATTTATATATACATACCAGTACCTACACAATAGTATGCCTACATATACACATACATACATAAAATGCTTTCATACAAATGCTGCAAAAATACACATATACATATATACATGCATATGTTCTTATACATACATGTAACACTAAACATGCATACATACATAAACATATGCATAACTATTTATATATGTACACAAGTAGCCTACATAAGTCGGCCTTTTTAAAGATGTTAACCTCGTGATTATTAATTTTTTCTATCAACAATTTCGGACCATTATACAATTCTGCTATCTGCATACATGAATTTTGCTATTAACATTTAACAATTTAGAACAACAATACATAAAATAACTCTCTATGCATACGTTTTTATCAGTGACGTGACTCCAATTATAAGAAACCTGCTCACCGAAAACTGCTCTTTCGTTTCTGGCCACTATCACTGTTGCTCGACACGAGTAACTCGTCGCTCGTTGCACCTAAGGCAGCATCTGAAACCGAAAAAAACACAGTCACCAGCTGACCTATCGAACTCTAACCTTTGAACTTTAACCTTATTTACAACAACTCCATTTCTTATGTGATGACCTATCGAATTCTAACCTTTGAACTTTAACCTCATTTTTACAACACCTCCAGTTTCATTATTTCTTATGTGATGACCTAGCGAACCATAACCTTTGAACTTCAACCTCATTTACAACACCTCCATTTCTTATGTGCTGACCTATGAACCCTAACCTTTGAACTTTAACCTCATTTACAACACCTCCATTTCTTATGTGCTAACCTATGAACCATAACCTTTGAACTTTAACCTAATTTACAACACCTCCATTTCTTATGTGATGACCTATCGAATCCTAACCTTTGAACTTTAACCTCATTTACAACATCTCCATTTCTTAAGTGCAACTGCTGACCTATGAATCCTAACCTTTGAACTTCAACCTTATTTACAACACCTCCATTTCTTATGTTCATTATGTTCTTATCGACCTCTAACCTTTGAACTTCAGCATGATTTGCAATACCTATATGTTTCTGCTAAGTGCGTGAACCAGTTAAACCTAATTTTAGCATATTCATTGTTCCGTATTTCAGGCCAGTCGTCAGTTACATGGAGGCTTTCCCTCCTATAAGAGAGGGAAGGGCCAACGCCCCAACAGCTCCAACCAGACCACGTTATTACCGAACCTTGGCCAGTGACTTTTGTGACCTTAAGGCTATCATGGATGTCAGTACACTGTTACCTAATAAATAGAAACCAGGCGTTATTTCAGGAGGCTTTATCTTAAATGGACAATAGGTCGGAAACAGGATGAATCAGAAATTCTTCAGCCAGTGGCTCTGCACGTTATCTAACACTGACTTCAACCGCAAAGCTTTACTGCCTGAATGAGGAAACATGTGAAATTTATGTTTCACGTGAGCGCCGACTTTAAGAAATTCTTAACAGAGAAATTCTATCATCAACTGCAGATGGCAATCCGTTGCTTGGGCTCTACATGTAGGTCTATGTGGGAGCCTGTTACTGGTGACTCTTAACGAAGTTAACGTCATCTAGTTAGGCCATATCTGTTTGCTAACGGATGAACATTTTGTTGTTATTGAACTTTAACCTCATTTATGCTAGCACTGGGTGCCTGCAAATAATTTTTCTGGATGAGGTGTAATTCAAATGTTTACTTACAATTACACTCTGTGTATTTGTGCATTGTTTTGCTAACTGATGCAATAATTATATTCATTTGTAATGACATTTAACATCATATAGGCTAGTGCATAGACTGCCTCTGAGTAGATATCTTGAAGGGGCACTATATAAATGTTCAGTGACATTACTTTTTATACATTACATTACATTTGGTTTGCATTTATTAAGCTGCCACATTTTGGGGGCATTTGGGTCACTGGTCTTCTTACTTCTAGGCATTTCTGTCTCACTACCACATAAGGATATAGTCACAAGACTCACAACTGCCGAGCCTGGCTCCTCTGCCAGCATCCCCTGTATGGAGCCCCATACAGGCCCATAATTCCATATAGGACCAGTATAATAGAGCCCATATGGGTCCCATCTTAAATGCCCATGGAAGGGTCATGTATTGTCTTCATAAGCAGATTCATTGATGAGTCTGTTACTTAAACCCCATCAACTATCTGAGTCTATCCCACCCGCTGCTGTAACCCATCTGCTCAATGGTAAGTTAAAGTTAGTGTTACCGGCCAGAAACTAGGCGCTATATAAATACCTGCGATAATATTGCTTACGCTTCGCAGCTCTGCAGTAAACAACAAACTATAAGAGACGTTTCTAGAAGCTTTCTATAGGCCACGATTCGCATAGACCAGACTAAACCAGACTAAACTAAACGAGACTAAACCGTCGACAGTGTTTACATATGGCACTTGCTAAAATAATCTCGTTGCTATCTGTCGGAATAGCAACACGCCAAACACAAACGACCAATTTCTACATTGAAACGCCGAAACCTGCTAGTGCTAGACTACGCGTGTATTAGGAAACGATTGATATCTGGATTTGTAGCAGTGATGTTTTTATATCTAATTACCGGTGTATACACCAGACCGATGTCTAACTGTACAACACGAAGATTGATATCCGAATTCACAACACACACACACACACACACACAAACACACACACACACACACACACACACACGCACACACGCACGCACACACACAGACATACAGACAGACAGACAGACAGAGACAGAGACCATTTCTATAGCTACTTCTAGGATGCTGTGCACACACTCACACACACACACACACACACACACACACACACACACACACACACACACATCCTACTGATCCTAGTATCCTACTGTATCTCACATTCAAATACATTATACAGTGCCATGGCTGATATCCAACTGCATATTATTATATACATACATGTACGTATATATATATATATATATATATATATATATATATATATATATATATAATTGATTTTTAAGACTACAAGAAATACCTGCTTTTATAATGCACAGATTATTATCCGATTTCACAACAAAACCATCAATTGCCAAACACAGAGCCATGTGCCTCTGACTTCATGAGTAAGACTGCTATCCGATCTACATTTCTCAGACGATATATGACTTCTCGGACTTCACGAAAGATTTTGCAGATTTTGTAATCAAGATGGATATCTAATTTTATTTCATACAGATAGATATCCGACCTTACAACAGTGATATACCTGATATTATGAGCAAAACAGATTCTGTTCTCTAAGCCCTATCGGATTTTTAAAGTGCTGCTACAGCCTTCAATCAGTATGTCGAAGTGCTTAAGAGCCTCTGATATGAGTCTTTCTTGAAGTGGTGTTATATAAATCTGCAATTAGTAATAACAGAAGAAGAACGCTAATAACATTGAGGTCTGAAGTGTCCTTCTGTTGCAGTGATTGTAATTGTAATTCTTGTAATTGTAACTCTTGTAATCATAACTCTTGTAATTGTAATTTTTTTAATTGTAAATCTTGTAATTGTAACTCTTGTAATCATAACTCTTGTAATTGTAACTCTTGTAATCGTAATTCTTGTAATCTTAACTCTTGTAATTGTAACGCTTGTAACTGTAACTCTTGTAATCGTAAATTTTTTAATCGTAAATTTTGTAGTCGTAATTCTTGTAACTGTAATTCTTGTAATTGTAATTCTTGCAATTGTAATTACAACAATTTATATGGTACTAGCAGCAGCTTCTAAGGTGCTGTACAATGTCATATGTAATTGTAAATGCTAAGGGTTACATAACAAGTAGAGTTTCAACTGTTTTTAGAACAACAGTTAGTTGCAGTGAGTTTCACCAATACGTTTTGCATAAGGCGTGGGACCAACAGTAGCGGAAAACATGCGTTTTTCTCTAAGTTTCACTGCTTCCAGACTCTCAGCAACTACTTGGACTGAGAGGCATATCATCCACAGTAGATAAATCAACCGTCAGTTATGACTCCTGATATCTAAATGTGCTGAAACACATCATACAGAATTCCTTGGAATTCTGGAAACTTCTGGTAACTCTTCCATGAGCATGAAACATTGATCAAGAGCTTTTGGGGCCGTAAAAAGAAACTAAACAAGTGCCGAGATATATGTATGTATTGTATGTATATTATGTATAAATGCATACCTATGGTATGTATGTATATATGAATGCATGCATGGATGTATGTATGTATGTATGTATGCATATCGATGTTATGCATGTATGTATGTATGTATGCATATCGATGTTATGTATGTATGTATGTATTTATGTGTCTGTATATTTGTAAAATGCCTTTTAAGAATCTCACAAGGATACTAATCATGGCAATCTAGCAGTTCTAAAGAGATGCATCTTAAAATGGGTTGAAAAAGTTTCTTCAGCTGTCTGTGTCTGCCTCTCTGTGACTGTCTGCATAGGTGTCTTTCTGTGTCTGACTGTGTCTGTCTGTGTCTGTCTGTGTCTGTTACTGTCTGTGTCTGTCTGTCTGTTACTGTCTGTGTCTGTCTGTCTGTCTGTCTGTTTGTCTGTCTGTCTATGTATGTCTGTATGTCTGTGTCTGTCTGTATCTGTCTGTGTCTGTCAGTATCTGCCTGTGTCTGTCTGTGACTGTCTGTGTCTGTCTGTTACTGTCTGTGTCTGTCTGTCTGTTACTGTCTGTGTCTGTCTGTCTGTCTGTTTGTCTGTCTATGTATGTCTGTGTCTGTCTGTATCTGTCTGTGTCTGTCTGTATCTCTCTGTGTCTGTCAGTATCTGCCTGTGTCTGTCTGTGACTGTCTGATAATATTCTCTTTAAATTGTTCACGTACAGAAACAAGTGAAACTCTTCATCTTTTGCTCAGTTGTTAAGGTCACGATAAATCAGCTCACGGGCCACGGCAATTTATGTAACGGACCAAAAGCCCCATCACACCGTTACCAGAACTCACCTTCATACTCCAGGCTTTTTTGCGTCACCGTGGTAACCTTAACGTTTGGTGCCTGGCGAACAGAATTCATCCCGGAGTCCGTTGGATGTAGGAGTAGTTCCTCGCTCCCTGGCGGTCTTTACCTCATGAAAGTCAGGAGTAGTTCCTCGCTCCCTGGCGGTCTTTACCTCATGAAAGTCAGGAGTAGTTCCTCGCTCCCTGGCGGTCTTTACCTCATGAAAGTCAGGAGTAGTTCCTCGCTCCCTGGCGGTCTTTACCTCATGAAAGTCGGCGGCTAAATGATAAAAGCAGAAGAGAGCATAGATATATAATCAATCGCAGTAGAGCGATCAGTATCTCATGCAGCCGACATCCGATTAGCCTCTAAGTCAAATCAAGGTAAGATGTGGACGCCCTGAGGCGGACTTCTCCAACAGCCTAAGGCTCCGTTTCTTGGGAAGTTGTTAGGAACGGAAAGTTCGATCGGCGGGGGCGCGATGTGTATTGAAGAGAAACGGCGCATAACATTTGGTCAGTTCCGAGAAGTATTTACCACGCAAAGATGATGACGGGGCAGAGGGTGGTAGTGTTGAGGGCTGGTGGATGGTGGTGGTGATGTATGTATGTATGTATGTATGTATGTATGTATGTATGTATGAATGTATGTGTGTATGTATGTATGTATGTATGTATGTATGTATGTATACGTATGCATGTACGTACGTACGTACATACGTACATACGTACGTATGTATGTATGTATGTATGTATGTATGTATGTATGTATGTATGTATGTATGTATGTACTTATGTATATGGCCATTTATGTAGGGCCTTAAAAGAACATCACAAAGGCGCTAAACGTAGCTCACCTAACAGAGGATATTATAATTGATTTTGCTGCAGCTATATCCAGAAAAGTTACTTTTTGATTAGCATAAATTTGAAAATTAATTTTTTAAATTAACTGAATAAAATCATAGTTGTATATTTATTTATACTGTAAATATAATTTCGTATGGTCGTACTCGCATTTTTATTATTTCAATTTGGTTTTTAGATTTCTCGCGAAGCCTAAGGATAGTCTAGAGGCACGTGACTGCTCAGCCTAGGGGACCGGAATTTCTGTTGCCGCCGCTGGATGATAGTACTCATTACAGAGTTCATTGTCTTGTATAATTGCAACACTTAACTGGTTTGAATGCAGGTGCGAATAATACGCACTCGTTAGGGGCCATCCACTTAGTATATACGTATGGATGGGAGGGGAGTTAACCCAGATGCATATGATTGCGTTTGGGGTCTACTTCTAATGTGTGTACGCATAGGAAACGCGGGTGGGGTGGGGTGAAACCTTGATAATTTGTTTATTGTTGGCCGTCATTTGAAATGAGCCGCTGAGCAGCTGTCAGACAAATACTACCGAGAGAAGTGCACGCCTATTATTGCTAGACTTGTGGGAGAGGTGTAACTTGTATGCCACCTTATCTCTGACAGCTATTAACGAATGTTTCCTCGTGGATTAAATATCTACCGTTCTGTATAAGGATTGGTACGTACGCAGGTGGGGAGGTCTAAAAAATACACGTAGCCTACCTACAGGAATGGGAGGAAAACTTTTTGCCGGATTTCTGCGTACAGCCGTACACACTAAATGGATGGCCCAGCAAAAGTTGAATTCCGATAACCACTCGTTACTAAGCTGGTGCCTGCGCTTAGCTGTCAAGTAGAATATAGCTTGGGAAATGTGGAGATTACGATCAAGTTCGACAATAGACCTGTTCTTTGTTGTGTTTATCGGAGTCCCCGGCTTCAAACGCCAGGAAGTCCAAAGGAGTGCACCCTTGACTCGATCCCAACCCTGGCCAGAAGGAACTCATCCATGAAACATAAACTTCCTATGGTGACGGATGCAACACAGCAGCCAAAACAGAAGCTCTACGTAGACAGATTCTGGGTTAAGCCAGTGCCACCCTATAACAGGACACGCTCACGTGGATATATTGGCCACTCACAGACACAAACTGTCTGATGATAAAGCACTATCAATCAATCAATCAGTAGAAATTTATATAGTTCTCTTCATGAGCGCTATATAAGTATAAACAGTTCACAACAACCAGAGCTTCTCATTTGAAAAGAGAAGGCGATTTGAAAATCGATCGCGCTGGATTGAGTAGGCGATCGATGCGAGGTCGACCTCGGGAAATTTTGTGTAGGCCTACACTGTACAGCATATTTTGTGTGTATCGTATAGCTGCATATTATATGGTTGTCCATTAACTGCTAGAGTATACGCAACACTTAGACTATTAACCGTCGATAAGCTTTCTCTGCTTGTCGATGCAATGTTTTATCGATCATTGCCTGAAGCCCTGAACTTTCACAAGTATTGTAAATTAGATAAATAAAATTATGGTATGGCTCCAGGTTTCTCTTGGAGTCCAACTCTTCGAGCGCGATCGATTTACCGATCGACCAGACCTTTGCTAGGCGATCGACCAAGGAGATCGATAGATCGATCGATCGATCAATCGATCTCCTCGAATGAGAAACTCTGACACCAACAACTGTGGAACAAGCTGCCTAAGAACCTGCTACATGACCTTCTCAGCCTCTCCTTGCCTTCAAACACTTGAAGACCATTTTGTTCAATCGTGGTTTCATTGTGTTAGGTCGGGAGCGCCTCTGATGACTCTCATTTGAAGTGGCGCTATATAAATTCTCAATTATCGTTACCATTTTACCAACACAGTAACGTAAAGTATAGCTCATGATATAGCTCGAATCTAACCCATACTACCTGCATTGGAAGGCAAGCGCTCTAACCAGTGGGCTACCATGTCCCAAGTACTTATCTCACACCATCTGTAAACTCTGGATGGCATCCGTGTGTGCGGCGGCAGTCTGCCAGCAGCTGTGACATTTCCAGTTCTCTGCAGAGCACTGATTACCGATAAACTTTCCCTCTCTGATGAACTTTAACATTTCCTACGCTAACAAGGAGAGCGCTTCTGATAATTACTTTCTCTTGAAGAAGCGCTACAGAAATGCATAGTAATGGCCTTTAATAATATTCACAATAATGACGTAATCGTATAACTTCTATAGCGCCACTGTAATAGTGATCAATGCATCTGTCGATGGCCGTAATAAAATGTAGTTGTAATTATTGTAATTGAACATTTATAAAGCGCCACTCGGCGATTCAGAGGCGCAAAATCTCTGTGCAGACCAAACTCCAAGGAAGGTCCGGTCGAAAGCTTGACCTGACCTCCTCTGATTCTGACCTGGTACCGTAACGGACAAAACAGCCTGGCCATTGTGGAGTGGGGACGTGATTTGATATAGCGTCAGTGTTAAGCTGGTCTCCTTGTATGGCGCTGAGAAATTTCAAAGATTCGCAATTACATTTACAAAGTAACAAAGACTATAGTTGGAAGGGAACCCGAGAACTCGGCGAGAAGACGCGGAAAGAGGTTACGGTGCAATATATTCTGGGTATGAAAAGTGGGGGGTGCGTCACCGTGCACGTACCCCACAGAATATTACACCCAAGCTTATCAGTTTACAAGTTCTCATATCTGCTCGTCGGAACAGCGGTACTACATACGCTCAACCGTCAAGTGTCTACACTGCCAAGCAAGTAAAAAGGTCCTCTACACCAAGTCTTATGTAATAACTATTATGAGAGCACTTTAACATTTTCTACGCTAACAAGGAGAGCGCTTCTGATAATTACTTTCTCTTGAAGAAGCGCTACAAAAATGAATAATAGGTCCTTTAATAATATTCACAATAATGACGTAATCTTATAACTTCTATAGCGCCGGAAAACAAAGGCATGCTAGCTCAGCAGCCTCGAATTCATCCTGAATTTAGACCGACCGCGATTGTTGATATGCGACCTGGTTTGTGGAGTTCTCGCGTTGTGACACTGACAGATAAAGTACCGAGTAGGCCTACCGGTTCGAGCTTCTTTCCGTGAGACGGCTACTGTGTAGGCCTATGGATCTTCAGTGAGTCCTTCACTCACAATAATATTGCTCCGGTTCCATCGATTGATGCTTGATCATTGCTTTGTGGTGCTTAATAAATGCATAATAATAGTAATAATAATAACAATAATAAACAAGATGATGATGATGATGATGATGATGATGATGATGATGATGATGATGATGATAATGACGACGACGACGATGATGATGATGATGATGATGATGATGACAACAACAACAACAGCAATTTCACCTAACTCTAACTCACTCACACTCACTTACTCACTTTTTGCTCACTCACTCACTCACTTCCTAAAACGTTGCTACCTGTCCTTGACTTGACAGGATCATGCATATTTGCACCTCATCCAGACGACCTTCAGCCAATGTTAACACAGACAGACCTCTGCAAAACAGTCAATTCATTTTCTGCTACCACCTGCCCATAACTCAGATAAGGTGAATGCTTTAGGGGACGTACAAATCGACCGGGTAACAGAAATGTTACACAGAGACGATGTCAACAGCTGCAATCAACAACAGATGATACCTTCACAGACGTATACACCGTACACAGTGGACCACCACCGTCTTATACCTTCAGATGGACTGCCGTACTGATTTCTCGCATAACGGTAGTCAGCGATGTTCAGAAAAGATACTATATAAATAAATTGTTAGAAACATTACAAATGATCTTACGAATGTATGTGCCACAGGTGATGTGATGTATAAAAAACGAGTGTTCGCTTTGAAACTGGTCAAATGCCAAGGAACCAGTACTGTATGTATGTGTCTATGGAATATGTATGTATGTATGCATGCATGTATGTATGTATGTATGCATGTATGTATGTTACAGTATGTATGTATGTATGTATGTATACAGTATGTATGTATGTATGTATGTATGTATGTATGTATGTATATGACATTGTATGTACGTATGTATGTATGTATGTATTCCTACATAGGTACATATATCTATGTAAATGTAGACTATGTATTGTACATCCAAAACACTTAAGTAGCCTAACTCTAAAACTCTGAAAGTAATGATGAGTTAAGGTGTTAAGGAAATATTCAGCAAAAGTGAAAAGGTCAACTTGTTCTGATGTTGAAGAATTTTTAGCATACGAGACACCAAATAAGATCGACTAAACACTTTTGACGATGGTGATAGGCCTATCATTGCTTGGCAGGGAAGTAGCCTATTCGTTTCACGCTACATGTGTACCAAAATTCGGACGAGACCCCATGATGAAAGAAAGTCAAGGAGACAATCTGAGGAATTTGGCAGAAACGGTGACAGAGAATCGGAAACTTAGCGGTAGCAATTCTAGATCAAAGGTACAGCTCAGGATATCGACCGCTCACACTCGATTACACCTACGCCTTTGAACCTGGCCTCTTAGAATAGGCCAGGTTCAATAACATGGATGGTCTATTTTTCAGAGAAACCCAGATATGGCAGATTTACAGGTAGGCCTAAGTGTACCAAATAGCCTACGCACGTTTCCTTGGACCCAACGAAGGGAACTGACTGGAAACTTACGTCAAATACAAAACATGCATATGTAGGCCATAAAATTGTTTCTATTTCAATTGCTGTTACGTCATGGACGTATTTAGGGGGGCCCGGGGGGTTTACGGGTTCAAACTCCACCCGAAATAAGTTTCCGAAAAAATATTTATATGCTTTTACATGCAAAATACAAAAAACTTGGACTTTTGCGACGATTTTCAATGGAAACCCCCCGAAATCTTAAAAAACCGGAAAAAAAATTCTGGCTGCGCCCATGTGTTACGTACATCCTTATAAGTCAACAATAAGCAGCCACCATCCCTCTGGGTAGAGGGGGTAAGAGGTCAGTCTACTCATTACAGCTGAGTTGGCTAGGGCACAGATAATGCAGATATCAAGAATCAAATTTCTGGCCTTGCAGGGATTTGAACTCGCGCCCTTCTCGGCTGACAGTCCAGTATGCCAACCACTATAGACTATCGGTCTATCGCTCACCCCTAAAGAAAATGCAGAAGGGATGTCACTGCCTATTTAGGGTTTTTCATGTGGCAGGGGCATGACCCTTATGCTGTAACTCACAGCAAAACAACTATTGCTTGTCAAACCTGCAATAATCTCACAGGTAAACAACGAGAAAAGCAGGTATTTTGTGTCTGGCCCTCCCTCCCTCTTTCCTTCCCTCGTAGATTTCTAACCCTCGCATCAGGACCAACGCTCACGTTTACGTACACATGGAACACGCCCAAATCCACCAATTTATCCACAAGCATTCCCTCTCAGTGGTGGGCATTCCAACCTCAACAGGCGTCTTGCTTACAAGCCCCCTCCAACCTCAACAGGTGTCCCAATACAGTCCAATAGATACTCGTATAAAGCCCCGACCCTGAACAGGCGTCCCACTTATATCCAGCCCCAAACCCCAAGAGGTAGCCAAACTACACCAAGCCCCAACCTGACCAGGTTGGGGCCGCCTCAACAGGTATCATACCTACAAACCCCCTCCCCCCAACCTCAACAGGCGACCTATACTCACATAGGCCCTAAATCCCGACCCTGAACAGACGTCCCACCTCCATCAATCCCCCAACGTCAACAGGTATCCCACCTACACCAAGCCCCAACCTGACCAGGCAGAGACCGACGTCCTGCCTCAACAGGCATCTTACCTACAAGCCCCCCCCAACCTCAACAGGCGACCTATAGATACTAACACAGGCCCTAAATCCCGACCCTGAACAGACGTCCCACCTCCATCAATCCCCCAACGTCAACAGGTATCCCACCTACACCAAGCCCCAACCTGACCAGGCAGAGACCGACGTCCTGCCTCAACAGGCGGCGGCGGCGGCGGCGTCTGGCCCTAGAGTCGGCCGCCACACAACACAGCGCAGGCAATGATAATCGGGCAACGATACAGAATAATAGCGACGACGATGATGATTTGCAGCAGCAACAGCAGCAGCAGCAGCAGCAGCATACGTACGTCCAATGTGTCGTCGTCCGGCGATGTGTTGGTGGCTGCGATGTACGCGTCCCCGTATGCCCGTGTATCGGTGTCTGCCTCTATCCCTGCAGGGTACCATCCGTCGACGACATGTTCCTGATAACGACGGTCTCTCCCCTAATCGCTCGCCCTAATCGACAATCCTCCACCTACTTCGGCTGGCTATCTCTGATGGCAGCAGCTTCCAGCCGGCCAGCGCATCCTACACCACGGCGGCCCGTCCGTCCGTCCGTCCGTCGGTCCGTTCGTCCGCTGTTCGGGCCAGCGCCGGCGACGATCAAGATTCGAAGGAATCTGGCAGCGTCCGCGGCGATGCTATAATCTCGGATGCAGACAATGGTCCGCCACCAATGGCATCACCACCACCACCACCACCACCGCTACCACCACAAGCTGCACCGGGCAGAGGCGGCAGTCGCAGCAGCACCAGCAGCTGAGGCCGCACCAGGAATAAGAAACAACACGGAGCCGAGAAGGACCGAGACCGACGACGACCTATGGATTCCTAACTGCGACGTCGTTCCGTTACTGCGAGGGACGGACGGACAGCCGCGCCACCGCCGCACGACGACGGCGCATGGTTCTCGCCGCCGACGCTGGCGCCCCTGGCGACCGCCCAGCTGCTGCTGAACGCGTTCGTTACAGCGGCAGCCGCCAGAGTTATGGACAGCCGGGCGCGTCTTAATGCGCGTTAATTTATTACACGTGTTCAAGTTCAAGTCCTTCATCCTGGCGGAGTAGGGAATTTCCTGGATGGTGTTACTGGACCAGTGGCGTAGCCAGTTATTTTTTCATGGGGGGGCAGTGGGGTGGCAGCTTAAAATTATGGGGTGGCTACCGACGCCTACCGTAACGGTTGGCAATTAAAGCGCGCATCGGCATCGCGAGCCGTACGCATGATTATTGAGCAATTGAGCAATTGAACAAAATACTGAAAGTAGTCAGGAGTGTCATGACATCATTGACATGACAGCAATCACATCATTGACATGTCTTAACGTGTCTTAACTCAGTAACTTAAGAACGAAGTAAAGTCACAATCCGAAAATAGTAGTCGTAAGTGAATTTACAAATATATTTTTTCTTAATTTGTGTAAGTTGTCTTAAACCGAAGCTACAAATATCAGAATGCGAAAAGAAGTTGTTGTCTAATGATCAAATGTCTAAATAATAATTGGCACTACAAATTTCACAAACTTAGAATAGATGTATTCTACTGTTTTTGTGGTTAGCAGCAAAAACGTCAACAAACGTGGTCATGTTGAAAGCCTTGGCTCTCTCTGATTCAATAGAGAGCATACCCAATAGGGTGATTCAAAAGAAATTTTTTTGGGAAAGTTAATGAGCATAGTTGCTAATTTTGTTCCTTTTGTGTACAGAATAAATTCTGTATAAAAAATTTCAAAATCAAATGCATTTTAGAGGTCGCTCAATGAACACAAAAGTTTCCATACAGTCGTATTCAAGTTACAGATTGAGGTGATGGCCATATGATATATCACACACACTAAAATTGAATAGCATGAATCATAGATTGATTAGTAACTCGAGGTAGTCACAAGAAAACAGATATTCATTCACAACATCTATTGATTAAAAAAGTCTTTTAAAAAGTCTATAATAATTGTAGACTTTTATACTAAGATCCTTGTCATCAGCCATGCTCATCTTTCGTGGTTCTCGCTGATCTGCCAAAAACCACTTATTCTCATAAATTTTTAGAACATGCTCAGTTTGCTAATTGGCAATATCAAAAATGAGATGCACTTTTCAACATATGCATCTGGCTTTTCTGTGACTCAGAGTCCCTGTTTTTACTTTTCTTGATCACATTATACTTCTCCACTAGACCCTTTGCTTTTACACTATCTTCGACTAAAATGCTGTAAGAATTCTAGCCTTGTTCCAAATTCAGATTAATTCTATCATCATTGCATTCAAACTCTCTGACAGTCTTCTTCAAGACCTTGTGATGATAAAAAACGAGAGAAAAAATTTAATGTGTAATGTGTATAGTGTGTGGCCTCCTGTAGGCAATACATTAATAGGAAGGGTTGCTTCTGGTTTCACAATTAACGTGACTTCAGTCTTCAACCTTGTCGCAGAAGTGCAAAAGCTTTCTTCCATTTACACTGCTAGCTGTAATGCAGTAAATAAAGCCATTATCTATATTCTGTTGCAGCTAGGTCTATAAGAATGACGCATAAACGAATAAACTGCTGAAAGCCAGTTTTCATTATCTTTTAAATCATACTTCGAAAAACGTGATTTTCACAAAAATTACATTTATGAAATGAAGATTTAAAAAACTTCAATTTCAGCATAAAGTGTATTAAAACAATGCTTTTAATTGTCTTTCTCATTCTGTCTAATACAAATCCTATACGGTTAAAAACTATGCATTTCAGCAGCATTTGTACCTTTTGCATAGGCCTATAAATATGTAAAATTATTCGTACTTCTTAACAATGATGTCACAGCTCAGAATAAATATTACAATTCAAAAGGCTTCATGGTAATATACAACAAAGTAGGAATTCATCGTTTATGTATGGCATATGACTACATACATAATTCTTGCTTATAGGATTGTTGCCCAATGTAATTAGCATTGTTGCATTCCAGTGTCTCGTCAATGGCAATTTCGTTGTTTCTTCAAATAGACTCCTCTCAGATTTCAGGGCATTGAGCGACCAGTAAACATTCATAGATTACCGTAAAACTTTGCTTTATCACTCGTGCAGGGATTGGGGGGCAGCTGGGGTGGCAGCCCTTTCATTTGGGGCAGCTGCCCCCCCTTGCCCCCCCGTAGTTACGCCCCTGTACTGGACTGATTTCCGCTGGAGCGAACTGCATCAGTCTGCATGCAGTGTTAAAGTCCGTTCTGTCTTTCGATAGTATATTCTAGGCTCTATTATGAGCTCTCACACTTTACCAGGCTTCCTATAAGTTTTTGTCGTAAATGATTATGTAAGGCTCAAGTTTATCATGTAGCTGCTGCTACCCAGCGCGGCGGATTGTAACGCTATGGGGGCGGGGGAGTGGAGTGTACCAGTAGACAATGAGAGACAGATGACACGCTTACACAAAACTAAGACATCACCTAGGGGACGAGGAGGGGACAGGCAGAGTTAGAGACAGGGAGAGGAGAGGGAGGTGGAGGTACGTTATGAAGGTAATTTCAATCGCCTTAGGACGGGCAAACGTCTAATAATAATAATAATAATAATAATAATAATAATAATAATAATAATAATAATAATAATAATAATAATAATAATAAAGGCTTATCTGTGTCCATCTGTTTGTCCATCTACCTGTCTACGGTCTACCTGCTTAACCCTTACGCCTGGACTTGGAACTGAACTTGACCATAGGCTATACCTACCTCACTTATCTTGTTATTCACTGAACGTCTGTGAATAAACTGGAAACGCCCAAGACTCATCAAATCTCTGCATCTCTGCAAGAAATGTTTCAAAGCAGCAGCTGCAGCTGTGCTAGCGGAAGAACAATAACGAAAATCCAATGGTCCCTAGAAAACTGAATTTTGATTTCTTCGGCTTGCCATAGAAAGCGGACGCGACGGCCGCAGCAGCGCGTCTGTTGCAGCTAAGCAGACGCACCAGCAGCAGCTGCAGCTGTGCTAGCAGCTGACGGGGACTTAATTTATGCGTCGATTGGACCAGTTTCGTTGGTTATCCGCCGTCCTCTCTTTCTCCCTCTATCTGTCGGCTAATCAGCGCCGCTTGCAGTGCGCATGCGCGTGTTTTTCCTGCTCTTTAACAACGGCCTATTTTGAATGTTACGTCTTCGGTTGCGATGCTAGCTGCTGCTGCTGCTGCTGCTGTTGTGCGAGACTCCGAGAGAATGCCGAGACGTGGGGGTCGTGTTTGGGCTCGGTGGCGCCGGCAGCGCTTGACCCCGCGATGGCGAGGTGGATGGAGGGAGGTACCATGGGATGGGTGCACCACCGTGGAAAGGGTGGTAACGAGGGTTTTGAAGCAAAGGTGATGGACCTTGGGAGCGGCGTCTGGTGGAAGGAAGCAAGTGCTTCCATGGAACGTCTCAGTCGAGCAACTGCAGGAGATAAGGTGGATTTATGTGGAGCCTCAATCAGCAGATGAAGTAGAGGGCAGGGCTCCTCCGGTGTTTACATGTTTGTCTGTTCTAGGAGTAACCTGTAAATACCGCCGTGGACCCTTTAGAAGACACCCTCGCGTCGTGGAGGATTCCGGCCAACGTTGCAATCGGGTCGAGGTCGGCGCATTATCTACAGCAGCTGAAGCACACACACACACGCGCGCGCGCACACACACACACACACACACACACACACACACACACACACGTAGGACCTACCACCAGAGCCGGATTAACCTATAAGGGAAATAAGCCATGGCTTAGGGCCCCACAACGTTTTGAGGGCCCCAACTGTCAGGAAATATAAAAATCAGATGGTACAAACGTTTTGAGGCCCCCAACTGTCAGGAAATATAAAAATCAGATGGTACAAACGTTTTGAGGCCCCCCCCAACTGTCAGGAAATATAAAAATCAGATGGTATTTCACAATTTTCTTCTGAAAAAAGACGGAAAAGCAAAAAAAAGTCATTAGAAATGTTTCAAAGTAATAAACAATGGTTTTTCTGCAAATCTGGAAAACAATTTTGCATGGCTCTCCGGTTAGGGCCCCGGATGTCTTAACCCGGCCCTTGGCTTAGGGCCCCCGAAAGTCTTAATCCGGCCCTGCCTACCACGCACACGCACGTGCGTATGCACACACACATACGAACGCACACACGCGCACGCAATCGCGCTACAAGTACAGTGGCTGCTCTACAGTGGGAGAGAGGAGGTGTCTCCCCTAACTAAATATGGTAAAACTGGCAGATATGGTTAGCGAACTTATAATGGAAAATATGAAACGTGTATGTTTTATCGTTATGGACAAAAACGAAAGAGGAAGAACAAGAAGCGCATAGACAACAAGGTCATTTCAACCGTCTTAGGACGGGCAAACGTCTAGTAATAACAAGAGAAGTCCCATTCAGTTATAGGCAGGCATTGGATATGAAGTGTTAGCGTCTTATTATAAGTGTAACTTTGCCCCAAAAGTGGTGGTGACCTTCTCATATCATACAAAATCAGTCAGTATGACTGTATGAGTAGCCTACAACATTCTCCCAATAAACTTTGTCCTCAAGTGCATGGAGCACTCTGTCGTGAGACGGTGAGACCGAGGCCGAAGGGTAGGCCCTATAGGTTTTGGCTAAAATTAAGTCTTAAAATATGTTCTTCTTGAAGTCAAACATGTGTGCTGCTTTTATCCATAGTCTGAATAAGCACAAACTTTTCGTCCTCGTTCTTTTTTTCAATCTAGGCACCTGCTTTGTTTAAAAATCTTCCTTAAGTATTTACAAAAATAGGGACCTACTAAACTAAAACATTCAATGCAATTTCTTCAAAACACAGAGTAGCCTAAAGCGCTGCTTTGTATTTCAAAATAAACGAAAACTAAATTCAAAATACACTTCAGAAATCAGAGTGTATAGAAGGTCTGTTTAAACACCGCCTGTCTTAGAATTTATAAGGCATTTTAATAACCTCCAGATTTCCATTACGATTCTCTTCGACTCTTTCAGCCTCCTCGCATCATCCACGCCGCTCTTCAAACAGACTTGATCTCCTACTCCCCGTTGCTAGATTATGGCTTTAATCCCGGTCCTTTACCTCAATTGGTCCATCTCTTTGGAATGCGCAGTTCCCATCTACTCGCTCTCAAATTCGAGCTGGCAATCCCTCCTCTTTTGCTTTTCAAAACCTATTTCTCCTCTCATGGCCTTTCGCAATGGTCGCGCCTCTGGACGGTTCACCCAAAGATTTTTTAACAGGGAGGAAGATGGCCTACTTAAAGAATATTGGCTTGCGCAGTGCGAATGAGGGCGCGTGATGCATGCTGGTCTATCCAATGTGAAAACAACGAAAAGTTCTTATCTCTACAGTGTTAATGAAGCCGTACGCCTACCGTGTAGCTTCGCTTGGGAAACAGAAAAACGAAATTCCAAGCTTTTTCTCGCAGGCATTGCCACAATTCAAGGCTGCGCAATAGTGCGGCATGCTACCTAACTTTCTACTCGGCTAAAAAAGCTAAATGCTGCAAAACATTGCGTAAAAAACGACTTTTAACTGATGGATTTTAACATTGAAGAGATCGGAACTAATCGTTTTCACATTGGATAGACCAGAATGCATCACGCGCCCTCATTCGCAGTTGCGTTATCAGTGGTTCATCTTCCTCTCTGTTAAAATCTTTGGTTCACCCTACTAAGAGGCACTTTATGAATGTTTGGTATACAATATGTGACGTTAAGTTTAATCGCTAGACGGCAGATGTATCGCTATAATTTCGCATTTTGGAACGCCATTTTGTGAAACGGTTGTTAGCTTCACAAAGAAAACGGTTCAAAACTGCTCTTTCCGTTATTATACTACTTTTTGATACGTCAATTTCGCCTCCTGCATCTATTTGCTGGTGAAGCATATTATTTCGTTCTATATCTAAGCCAAGGAATCAATACATAGTATCTGAGACGATAATTCAGTAATAATAGTCCCAGATAGTATGTAAGTAATAACTAATAATAATTATTATGTGTATAGGACTATAGGTCTATAATATTAACCACGCAATATATTTATACGTAGGCCTAATTATTATCAGTCTTTTATTTAACTGAAGATTGCCTTCGATTTGTAATCTTATCTTAATAGTCCCTTAGTAGGCTATGCATACTGGCAAATGTAATTTAGGCTAACTTATTCGAAGTTTTTTCTTAATTCGGCAAAATTTAACTAGGCTACTTAATATGCAATCATGTGCTGAGTTTTTAAGATCTTAGTGTTTTGCGTAGCCTTTTATCGTTTAGCATTCTGTGCGAAATTATATATTTTACGAATTTTTAGACATTGTAAATTTGTAACTTTTAGAAAAAATACCATATTGTTTTGAAATTTAGCATACCACTCGTAGATGTAGGCTAATCTAATTAAATTAATTAAATTCTCTGCCGTTGGGCGGGTTCAAACGTCCAATGACTACTCCTCTGTCAATGCTGGACTTCTTCCTTCAGTTTATTGTATCCATACATGATCCATCATCCAGTCCAGGAGCGTCAATATAGATCTTCATCTCATTCACTTTTCCCATTCTTTTCTCTACATTAGTTCTCAGCAGGCAGTATACCCCTCAATATGTTACCAATCCACTTCCTGTGTCTCTCTCGTATATTAGCAATAAAAGATCTTTCCTCGTCTGCTTTATACAGCATATCTTCTTTTGTTTTATTCTGCTTTATTGCTAGGGTTACAGTTATTAATTTTTTCAAATAACTTAATATCCAGATCTCAGGGTGGCTACTCTAGCTTCCTGTCCTTTCTTTGCCATAGTTTAAATAAGCACCAGAAAACAATCCGACTCAATTTTGAATTTGTGTTGCCAGACTGCCTATTCCAAATTTCTATCACCATATCTAAGAAGCATAATCACATTTTTAAAAAGTCTAAGAAAACTTTCAAATATCAGTTCAGTGATCTCAGATTTCAGATGATTATGTTCCTTGTGTTCAAGACGTCTCCAGTAACACCTTGGCTGCACTACGATGCACCCTCTAAATGTCATCCTTGTGATGTCCCTACATACTTGTAGTTCATGACTTTGATTTGCATTTAGGGTTTCATTATTCTTTGTCGTAACCCACCTTCCTTCAATACTTTTATTTTAACAGTTGCGGTTTCTAATTCATGATAGGTTTGCAATAAAATGGAAAAGCAGCAATAAATTCAGTCTATAAATAAGTCCAATGTTTGGGCTGTGTTCAAGATCTCAAGATGCAAGCAAGTAGCCACAATAAGCCAGCCACATACATATGTGATTTTTGTAACAAAATGTTTGCATTGAAATCAAGTCTCAAAATCCATATAAGAACCCACTCTAGGAGAAACTCATACAAATGTGAATTATGTCACAAGTCATTTGCACAGAACATGCATTTGGAATGCCATAAAAGAACCCACACTGGAGAAAAACCATACAAGTGCCATTTATGTCACAAAGCGTTTGCATGGAAGAGTGTTCTAAACAGCCATATAAGAACCCACACTGGAGAAAAACCATACATATGCAATTTATGTCACAAAACATTTGCAAGCCAGACTAATATGGTGCGCCATAAAAGAACCCACACTGGAGAAAAACCATACAAGTGCCATTTATGTCACAAAGCATTTGCATGGAAGAGTGTTCTAAACAGCCATATACGAACACATACTGGAGAAAAACCATACATGTGCAATTTATGTCACAAAACATTTGCAGAGAAGACTAATCTGGAATGCCATAAAAGAATCCACAATGGAGAAAAACCATACATGTGCAGTTTATGTCACAAAGCCTATGCACAGAAGGCTCATCTGGAATACCATAAAAGAACCCACACTGGAGATAAACCATACATGTGCCATTTATGTCACAAGACGTTTCCATGGAAGAGTTTTCTAAACAATCATATAAGAACCCATACTGGAGAAAAACCATACAAGTGCACTTTATGTCACAAAACATTTGCGAGCAAGACTACTTTGGAGCACCATAACAGAACCCACACTGGAGAAAAACTATACATGTGCATTTTATGTCGCAAAGCATTTGCAGTGATGGCTTCTCTGAAACGCCATAAAAGAACCCACACTGGAGAAAAACCATACAAGTGCAATTCATGTCACAAAGCATTTGCAAGCCAGGCTAATCTGGTGCAACATAAGAGAACCCACACTGGAGAAAAACCATACATGTGCAATTTCTGTCACAAAACATTTGCAGAAAATTCTACTCTGGAATGCCATAAAAGAAGCCACACTGGAGAAAAACCATACGAGTGCAATATATGTCACAAAGTGTTTGCAGACAAGGCTCAATCGAAATACCACAAAAGAACCCACACTGGAGAAAAACCATACATGTGCCACTTATGTCACAAAGTGTTTGCATGGAAGAATGTTCTAAACAGCCATATAAGAACCCATTCTGGAGAAAAGCCATACATGTGCAATTTATGTCACAAAACATTTGCAAGGAAGACTCACCTGGAGCGCCATAAAAGAACCCACACTGGACAAAAACCATACATGTGCATTTTATGTCGCAAGACATTTGCACAGAAGACTGATATGGAATACCATAAAAGAACCCACACTGGAGAAAAGCCATACATGTGCGATTTATGTCACAAAGCGTTTGCATGGAAGAGTGTTCTAAACGACCATATAAGAACCCACACTGGAGAAAAACCATACAAGTGCAATTTATGTCACAAAACATTTGCAGAGAAGACTAATCTGGTGCGCCATAAAAGAACCCACACAGGAGAAAAACCATACATGTGCAATTTATGTCACAGAGCATTTGCATGGAAGAGTGTTCTAAGCAGCCATATAAGAACCCACACTGGAGAAAAACCATACAAGTGCAATTTATGTCACAAAACATTTGCAGAGAAGACTAATCTGGTGCGCCATATAAGAACCCACACTGGAGAAAAACCATACAAGTGCAATTTATGTCACAAAGGATATGCACAGAAGACTGATCTGGAATACCATAAAAGAAACCATACTGGAGAAAAACCATACATGTGCAGTTTATGTCACAAAGCGTTTGCATGGAAGAGTGGTCTAAACTCCCATATACGAACCCACACTGGAGAAAAGCCGTACATTTGCATTATATGTCAAAAGGTTTTTGCAGAAAAGACTACTCTGGAACGCCATGAAAGAACCCACACTAAAGAAAAGCCCTAAAATGCAATTTCCGTCACAAAGCATTTGCGGAGAACACTACTCTGGAACACTATAAAATAACCCACACTGAAGAAAAACCATATATGTGCCATTTATATCACAAATCATTTACAGAGAAATCTCATTTGGAACGTTATAAAAGAACCCACACTGGAGAAAACCATACATGTATGATTTATCATTTAATGAGAAAGCTCATCTGGAACGCGTAGTCCAGTTGAAACCAATTTTCTGGAGCTATTCTGGAGTAATGTCTTATGTTATTACTCATTTAATTTTTTAGACCATTATGAAAGTGGAATGTGTGACAAAATGTTTGAAATTGAGAAGGATTTTCATGATGGTATCATCAGAACTTAATCATTATGTTAGCTTCACTACAGCGATGCTCCACAGACAGAGATATTTCTTGATATTTTTTAAATGTATGTGTTAGTTAATCTCCTAGAACAAAGAAAACAAGATTAGTTTGCAAGTCTATAGGCCTAGTTCCGTCTGTTGGCTTTACACCTGTTTTAAAAGTTATAAGACGTTTGATTCTCGTCTAGTCATTTCGTCAATATAGGCTCAAGTACGCTATAGGCCTACCAGCCATTCCTCCTGTCTGCCACCATTGACGTTGATATGGCCGCTTTAATGCAGTGGCGGATCCAGAGGGGGGCGATTGGGGCGATCGCCCCCCCTAAGAGTCCAATAATTAATTTTTTAATTTGATGATTTTATTGCTATTTGTGTTGTTTTTAAAATTAATTTTAGCCTATATAGTCTCTGCACACACGCACACAGCATTCATTTAAATAATTAAATACGCTAAAATGCAGTTGACCATCCATAATAATTAAATACGCTATTACTCTTTACTGAAAAAAAACCAGAATGAAATTCATTCATTCATTCATATCGAACATTTAGATAGCGTCCCTTCAAGAAAACTACTCATATCATAGAAGAGAATTAAGGTCCTAGGAAAGGGGCGAAGCTCCAGAGGGAGGCCGTTCCAGGTCGAAGAACCTATCACCGAGAAAGCGCGGTTCTGCATATTGAAGGTACGGGCAAAAGGGATCAGTAGGAGACCCTGTTCAGATGAGCGGAGGGATCGAGAGCCCCAATAGCACTAAGGACAGGGCAGCAGAGCTCACGAAAATAGGCAGGAGCGAGGCCCAACAGGCAGCGCCAGACTATAGGGCAGCTATCTAAAAGACTAAAACACAATCCACTGAGCTTATCCGTTCTTCTTACTCCCATCTTAGGCGCCTCAGGGCTTTTCGCAGATTTGTTTCCTCCTCTACCTTCACCTCAATTGTCCATGCTTTCATTTGTTCTCGAATTGACTATTGCCATTCTCTCATTGTTGGCTTACCCAAGGTTCGTCTATCTCCTCTTCAGTCCGTTCTGAATGCTGCTGCGAGACTTGTAGCTCTCCTTCCTCGATTCTCTCATATCATTCTCGAAATTTATGGCAAAACAGCTTCCAATTTAAAGTTCTCATTCTCGTGCTCAAATCTCAACTGGGTCTTGCTCCAAAATATTTTTGTCACCAAATTCTCCGCCCCCTCTCTGCCACGTCAAACCGTCCTCTCAGATCCTCTGACCGGCTTGACCTTTACGTTCCCCGTGTTAGGACCACAATGGCTCAATCCCGGTCCTTTGCCTTTATGTGTCCCTCTCTATGGAATGGACTTTCTCCTTCTTTGCACCCTACCATCCTCTCTGGTGACATCTCTGCCTCTTTCTCTCTTTTTAAAACCTCCCTTTTCTCTCGGGAGTACCTCGCACTGGTAGCGCTTGTGAGAGGCTTATGCTGTGAGAAGCGCTTTATAAATGATCAAATACAATACAATCCGCTGCTCATAGGGGAGCCAGTGGAGAACGTCGTGAATGTATCAAGAGACGTGGCCAAATTTGAGTAGGCCTATACGGCCGATAAGGCGGGCAGCACAACACAAGATCAGATCCAAGCACTCCAGTCGACAAGCCGGGAGGCCAGCGTAGAGCGAGCAACAATAAATAATTAAGTCTAGTTGTGTGGCGTTTTTGCCAGGGACCACCCTCGGTTTTTGGGACCACCCTCAGTTTTTGGGACCACCCATGGTTTTTGGACCACCCACGGTTTTTGGACCACCCTGGTTTGGACCACCCTCGGGTTGCGGTAGGCTTGGCAACTTAGCCTGTGGGCCTCCTGCCCAGGGATCCCAGCCAAGCGGATCCCAGCCGAGGGATCCCAGCCAAGCGGATCCCAGCCAAGGCCTCCTGCCCAGGGATCCCAGCCAAGCGGATCCCAGCCAAGCGGATCCCAGCCAAGGCCTCCTGCCCAGGGATCCCAGCCAAGCGGATCCCAGCCAAGCGGATCCCAGCCAAGCGGATCCCAGCCAAGCGGATCCCAGCCAAGCGGATCCCAGCCGGCCAAGGATCCCAGCCAAGGATCCCAGCCGGGATCCCAGTCAGCCCAGCCGAGGATCCCAGCCGGGATCCCAGTCAGCCCAGCTGGGTATATATAGAGGGCGCTCTTGCGTAGTAGTTGGTCTGCCTGCAGAGAGAGTCTGCCTGTTGTGATGGTTCTCGTCTTCTAATGCTTGGTGTATGAATAAAGATTGTGATTGAACTTCGGTGTTCTCTTCCTTCGGTGGGTGACACTGATCGCTACGGCTAGTCGGCTGGCGGATGCTGAAATCCTTCGAATATCACGGAGGTCTTACTTACGCTCCCATCCTGAGCGACACGCGCCTGACACTCGCATCCTGAGAGAGAGCAGAAACCCCGTTTTTGTCACATTGGTACCAGAGCCGTGGGGTTTTGTCGGAGATTCCTGCCGCCGACGACGCTGAATAGACCGAAGATGTTTCCGGGAGACGACGACGATACGATTGCCTACCCGATGCCAAGTCTGATCCGACCGCCTGCCGAGACGTCGACGCCAGCCGCGAGGAGAGCGATGATGGACGGGCCGCCGGACGGGAGCCGTTTGCTGGAAAGTATCGACTTCGATGATCTGGGGCAGGTGAGACCGAGCTTCCGCGAAGACAGGGAAGAAGAGATGACCGTGAAGCCGGAGAGAACGAGCTTCCGAGGAAAGACGGGCGAACCGACGACGGAAAAGAAGAAATTTAAACCGAATTTCCGCGAAGAGACTGAAAGACCGAACGCTCCGGGGACTTCGACGCCGAATCTGCTAGAAAATGTCAGCGACCTGCTGCGAAGCCGCCCGACGCCGATGAAGCCAGGAAAGTTCGATGGGACGGGCTCGTTGGAGTCATTCCTGGTGCAGTTCGAGGTCTGCGCAAGGCACAACAAGTGGACGGCCGCGGACCGGGTCGACTACTTGCGATGTTCGCTGGAGAAGGCCGCTACGCAACTTCTCTGGGACTTCGGCGCTCAACCGAGCGCAAGTTACGAAGATTTGGTCGAACGCCTTCGGCAGAGATACGGGACGGAAGGCCAGGCAGAAACCTTCCGCGCCCAGCTGTACTACCGCCGTCAACGCCCGGAAGAAAACCTCAGCGACCTGCTGCATGAGATCCGACGACTTGTGGTCTTGGCCTACCCGGTGCCTTCCAACGAGACGACGCAGATCATCGCGAAGGATGCCTTCCTGGAAGCGATGAGAGACCGGGAGCTCTCGCTCAAAGTACGCGAGCGAGAACCGAAGAACTTGGACGAGGCATACCGGACCGCACTGCGTCTGGAGGCCTATCAACGGACGAACGACGCCGATGATCGCCGCAGACAGCCAAACCGAGTGCGAGGGACGCAAGAAACCGATCTGAGCGCCCAGCTTCAGGCTCAGATGGACCGCTTCTTGAACACTCAGCGAGATGAGCAGCGGAAATGGCAGCAAGAAATGGAGAAAAGAATGGACGAGCAATTCCGCGTGCTTCGCCGAAGCCCTTCGACGACCGACGAACTGAGCCATGAAATCCGACCTGAGCGAGACCGCCCAGGCCCTCCGGAGAATCAGCGACGCGAAATGACCTGCTTCAACTGCGGACGAGCCGGTCACATGGCCCGTAACTGCCGACGAGATCGCCGATACCAGAATCGCCAGAATCGCCAGAACGCGACGACCGAGCCCGATGCTTCGACGCCACCGAACCCGGTGGTCATGAACCATACGACGCGCCCAAGAATGCCGGACCGTGCTACGAACAACGCAGTCTACATCCGCGGTGAGATCAACGGACGACCGCAGCTATGCCTGATCGACACTGGATCGGAAGTCAGCCTGGTGCCTTCATCTACTGTCGACGGGTTAGAACTTCGCTCTTGCAATCGCGTTTTGATGGCTGCTAATGGGTCCGATATAAATGTCCTTGGTGAGGTGCGGGTGCCCATTAAGATTACGAACGGGTTTTATATTCATACTTCCTTTCTGGTTTCTGATCAAATATCTGAGCCTATGTTAGGGATGGACTGGCTGAGAGAACATCGCTGCCGCTTGGGCTTTGGTATGGGATCCTTATTTGTAGGACGCAGGCGTATTTCCCTGGTTAGGGGTAATGGATCTATTTGGTGCCGGCGCGTGATCGTCGCCGAGGAGGTATTGGTTTCCCCTAAGTCCCAGAGGGATGTCCCGGTCAAGACCATGTACGGTAATTTAACGACCGTAGCGCCAGCCTGGATGACGGAGGCTAAGGAAATCCAACCCGGGGTCCATCTGGCCCGCGTAGTTGTCGGTGACTACGCAGATGCTCGGGTAAGGGTGGTTAATTTGAGCGAAGACCCAGTCCGGTTGTCCAAGGATCGCCCCTTAGGAGAGCTGCACCCTGTAGAGGTAGAATTGTGTGAGACTAACCGCGGCGAGGACGCGGTCGGCCAAGCTTCGCCAATTGATGAATTGTTAGCGGATTTGCCCGTAGAAGTGCCTGCGGAGATACGGGAACGACTAGGCGCTTTGCTAGTAAAATATAATGATGTGTTTTCCGCGAGCGATAGGGACATAGGCAGAACGTCTGTAAGCACGCATAGGATTGAGACGGGAGATGCGCGCCCAGTGAGACAGCCGCCGCATAGGATTACGGTCAATGCACAGTCGGATAGTATGTTGGCTGAAGAGGTAATTGAAACGGCCGTAAGGATAGCACGCAAGAAAGACAGAGCATTAAAATGTTATTGGCAGATGATTGACAGGTTGATCCTATTTCTGTTGATAATCATGGGTGGTCTTGTAGAGTGTGGGAAGGTTGTCCGACCTTTAGAGGTAATTAAGTCGAGGGCCTTTATCTTCCCCCCTCTTGGGAATAGATTGGTAGAGTATTTCCCACGACCCCTGGTGGGGAGGGTAAATAGCAGCCATGAAAATGTGTTTGTTGAGGTTGTTTTACTCGTCGCCTACCGGCTCCGGAAGACGCGGAACTCCAAGCCATTTGTCGCGCACATCGACAAGCTACGACCCAGCTACGATGAGGACTTTGAGGAGACGGGCGGAACCGCCGCTTTGATTCTTGGTGCGCCCGGCCCGAGAGCCGCGACGCCTCCCATCTCCGAGGTTGACGCCTCGGATCGACGACCGAAGAGGACGGTACGCCTACCGACCCGCTACCGCTAGAGACTCGCGATCTCTGCGCGTCTCCGAGTGACAGGCGACGAACGATGGTGAGCGCCTTCGCCGAGTGCTGCTGTCTGGCACCCCTCGTCGGCCCGGACTCTGATACCCTCGTCGGCCCGGACTCTGATACGGTCCCCGTCCTTCCCCTGACGCCTTTTGTCTGGGGATGCGTAAGCCCTCCGTCCCTGACGTAGAGAGACAATGGCTGTCCTCCCTGTCCTTCCCCCAGACGCCTTTTGTCTGGGGACGCGTTTTCTTGTGTGATCGCTTAATTGTTTGTGTTTCGCCGAGAAATGGCTATGATTTTGTTATGTCTTGATTTTTGATTGTTGGCCCGTTGGCCTCTGTTAATCGTCTGATGGTTTTTGGGCCGATGGCCACTGCGATAGCATTTTAATTTTTAGAGACCTTATTGATCGCGTAGACCGCCTTAGTTAGCCGGGCGGAAGATAGGACTTGGCTTAACTGTGGCTGGACTTTCCTTTTTTATAAGCGGGCTTGGGCTCTTGGAGATTTTAGGAATCATAGACTTTGTAGGGCCCGTTGGCCACATTGTTGTATTGTGATATTTCGTGCGGGTGCCCGGGAGATATAGGGGGCATATCTCTCGTGGTGGGGGGAGGATGTGGCGTTTTTGCCAGGGACCACCCTCGGTTTTTGGGACCACCCTCAGTTTTTGGGACCACCCACGGTTTTTGGACCACCCACGGTTTTTGGACCACCCTGGTTTGGACCACCCTCGGGTTGCGGTAGGCTTGGCAACTTAGCCTGTGGGCCTCCTGCCCAGGGATCCCAGCCAAGCGGATCCCAGCCGAGGGATCCCAGCCAAGCGGATCCCAGCCAAGGCCTCCTGCCCAGGGATCCCAGCCAAGCGGATCCCAGCCAAGCGGATCCCAGCCAAGGCCTCCTGCCCAGGGATCCCAGCCAAGCGGATCCCAGCCAAGCGGATCCCAGCCAAGCGGATCCCAGCCAAGCGGATCCCAGCCGGCCAAGGATCCCAGCCAAGGATCCCAGCCGGGATCCCAGTCAGCCCAGCCGAGGATCCCAGCCGGGATCCCAGTCAGCCCAGCTGGGTATATATAGAGGGCGCTCTTGCGTAGTAGTTGGTCTGCCTGCAGAGAGAGTCTGCCTGTTGTGATGGTTCTCGTCTTCTAATGCTTGGTGTATGAATAAAGATTGTGATTGAACTTCGGTGTTCTCTTCCTTCGGTGGGTGACACTGATCGCTACGGCTAGTCGGCTGGCGGATGCTGAAATCCTTCGAATATCACGGAGGTCTTACTTACGCTCCCATCCTGAGCGACACGCGCCTGACACTCGCATCCTGAGAGAGAGCAGAAACCCCGTTTTTGTCACAGTTGTGACGAAGGCATGGATAAGAGTGAAGGTAGCAGAAGCAGCGAGTAAGCGGGCGACAGTACAGAGCTGGCGCAATTTGAGCCTCGGTCCAATGAACAGTTATGATACATAGGCGTATACAATTTACTGTTTCATGAGTCACAATCGGTAAACATGCTATGGCCATTATTTTACCAGAATTTGGTTCTTTTCAGTGTCAAATTTGTTGAAATTTCTTCAGAAATGTTTGTAAGCCTAAAATAATTCTTCTAACGGTACCGGACAGCTTTGCATCAGCTGAGAGGAGCTTAATTCTGTTCATTAGGCCTACGTATAGTAAAAACATGTTGAAAGACCAAATGGGTCAGGAAAGGTTCACCGGTTTAGCCCTCATGAACGCGAGATCGAGAAATTTAAGTAGATGCGGAGAAATTGATTGATCACAAAGATTGGAAACAGAAGATTGGAATTTGTTTTGTAACATGTTATAAAGTTGAGAAACTATTAATTTGATAAGTCAGTTCAATTATAGGCCTAGCCTAGTTCCTTTGATCTTGGAAACTATTATAGATTAAACCGTTAATAAAAATGAACTATTAATTCTTCAAACAATAAATTGTCGTAAAGATCCATAATAGGCTACCTAATAGGTAGGCTACTACATTTAGCCTACTTTAGCAGTTGGCATCTATTTGCATAAATCTTGATATAAAATTGTTTATATTTATATTGCGTTTGATATAGGCCCTAATTACTAAATCGCTCTTGGGAATTGGGAACCCACAGAAATCGCCCCCCGTACAGAAAAAGTCTAGATCCGCCCCTGCTTTAATGTTCAGTTGATATTTTGACGTGCCTTCTGTAGGCCTAACTATAATGATGGTAGGTCTATGGACATTGAAAACGTTGAACCTGGAGTTACATGGAGTCGCCAATAAGATTCTGAATAGGGAGAGAAAAGGTTATCATGCAATTGCTAACGTCCGCATCTAAATTTGGCACGGGCTTTCAGAGATCTTGTCCATTAAACACCAATTAGGCCTTTTATATAAAGCCAAACAACATAGTGCAGCGTCGAAGCTAATTAGCGACCCTCAATGCCCCAAAGGCGGCAATATTTAATTACCCCCATGGAATTCTTAGCCTTGCAAAATGAACAGGCTAGGCTTGTGTAGAGCGCTGGAGTGCGAACAAGTGGGATAAGAATAATATTAAAAACACCCGGGGAAGAAGGTTAAAGCAAGGTTCAAAGTAGCGTAACCAGCGTAACTAAACCCAGATGATGTTAACGGAACTCCTTTTTGTGGATGACCTCATATGGCGTCTGCGACCAGCAAATGATGGACAAGAGTCGAACAGCTGATGTTGCTGATCAGACGCATGAAATGCTGAGGATTTTTGCTATGCACCCTCAGGCAAAAAGCGCGTCTGACCTAGCACTAGAGAGTACTAGGGTCAGAGACGTTTGTTCGGTGCCATTTCCTCCAACCAACATCATGTTGTTTACCCACTGTTCCCTCCGATTCGTGCTACTGGAATACTCCTCCCCAGTCCCCAAGATTTTTCCCTTCCTAACAAAGAAGACTGTTATTTCATATCCAGAGTAGGCCTACAGTGAGTACTATTTGAAAAAATGATTCTCTTCACTCAATTATAACACTAGGCCTAATGGTCCAACATGTAGGCCTAGGCGGCTAGGTCTATAAGTTTATATAGCATGCCAAATTTTTTATTTTATCTAAACATTTTCTTTATCTAATCTTTAAACATCCAATAGGACCTTAGTTCATAAATGTATAAGTTGCGTGCTTATCAGCTTATTTTTATAAGCGAAATTTGATGATTGATTGCCGTCCTGAAGGAAAAGAGTCGCTCACAACAGACGGCGCTGGTCTAGCGTCCAGCAGCGCGTATGACGTCATCTATATGGTATCTATAATTTGTAGTTCCGCTTCTAAGGAAGCCGCTTGCTTGGATTTTATTTATCCAACTTAACGTACAGCTTTATAATGAATCTTAAAATACATGAGCTAAAGAAATGGCTGTGAGAAAATGCTTGAAAACGTACAAGGTTATTTATATATGCAGTGAAGTTCTGTGGGTCTGATATCATAAAGGTAATGCGTTGACGATAAAATGATGACCGATTTCTATCTACGGTAGCAGCTCCGCCACTGCTCGCACTCTAGCACTGCAGCACGTGCCATTCCCAAGCCTGGATAAAGGAGGAAGGCGACGCTAATGATCTTTGTTATCACACAGTGTCGTTAAACTGAAACTATTACTACGGTAGTGCGTTTACTGCCAATAGCCGATGTCCATGAGAGAACGATTAACAGACCGACTTTCAAGAGTAACCAATTCGTTTAACAGGTTCATTGTCAACAATTTGTTATGATAACGGTGCAGAGTTCTCCATATTAGATTAGATTAGATTTACTTGAAATAGAAAGATTGTCGATTCCGATTGTGCAGTGCTACTTCTTGCAGGTTCTTTTTCCTAGCCAATTTTCTAGCGTGAATGGTGTTAGGGTGCGTTAAGAACATCGAGTTCTTCCTTATAACTAATGATCGATTTGCTAGAAAATCACAACTGGAAGAACCTTACACTCACGCTGAACGAATAAGGCCATTTTAAATGTTGACAGCAAAGTTCCTGGTCTGCGTTGCTTGAAGATTATGATTGAAGATAGTTGAGCATGTTGGTGAAATACGGTTTTCTGCTGCTTTTACAGGAGTACGCAAGGATGTCGTATGTGGGTCGTTGTGCAGCTATAAGCCAAGTGATGTCAACACTGGGTAAGAGTCAAATTGAAGTCATTGACTTCAGAGTCAAAGTTAAGTCACTGACTCTGTCAAATCCTTTGACCATATAATTAAATTTTCAGGAAACATAGAAGCATTATAATCAGTTCTTTTACCATGTAGTGTAATGTGATGAGTAATTATGTGACATTATATCAAAGCATCTGGGCAGCTTCCTAACTTTTTGACAATTGAATCTGTCAATGTGTGTAAGAAATGTTATGACGTGAGTTTAAACTGTACAGGGCAGGAGTGCATGTTTAATTTAGGATTTCGGCCTGGGTCTGGCAGTGACAGTTTGGGAATGTCCCTGGCTACTTCATGGAGCTCACTTGTCCCACTTCGTGTTTGGTTGGCTGTGGAAATCTTCATGTTGCATCGCGAGGTGAACTTGGTCCATTTGTGCACACTTCAAAGATGCAACATCGTGCCTTTTCAGTGGTTGAGCCGAACACAAGGAATAGCATTCTCTCAGATCTGCAAGTTCTTTACCTGGGGACTTTTACCTCTGATTAGGTATCTTGGAGGTCACTAAATGTCCTCTGAATAAATGAATGTTTTGTGGCTGAACATTGCAAGTTTCTGGAATGCACTTCATAAGTTTTACTGTGGTACACTGTCTTGTCTGTGTTTCTGATCTCAAACCTACCTATTTCATCATGTTGTGTGAATAAGCTCATTTTCTCGATTTAGCTTTTTGGTCCCTGAAAAATTTGAAGATTCTAACGAGAAGACCCTGTAGTGTTATCCCATCTGATATTTGGTGAATTTATTCATTCATTTCAGATATTTATATAGCGCCCCTTCAAGATTTCTACTCAGAGGCGCTCCCGACTACAGCGCGGACACTGAATCGTAGTTTCACGCATGAGCAATTGCGAGTGAAGGACTTGCCCAGGGTCCCTACGCGGCGGCTTGAGGTAGATGTAAGGTTGATAATGGCAAGATAAAGATGATGCTGACTTAGATAATGAAAATGCTTTTTTTGTTTTGCTTTCAGCTGAACTAGCAAAATCACAGATCGGAAGAAGCAACTGGTACGATTCTAAGATTTCGTTAAATGTAAAACCTAAGACTTGAGCAGAATTGGTTATTGTTCACTGGTTGTCTGTTGATAAGCATGCTGGACTGCCACCCAAAATTTGAGGGTTCAAATCCCCATCAGCGTAGAGAAATGTTTTAAAATTTGTTGCTCCTAACTGCTGTAAAATGAGAATACTGATCATACACTGCTGGTGGTATTGGGCAGCAAGGGAGATGAATGTTACCCTACCCTCATAAGTTGAGGTTAAGGGAGTGAAATGACCTGTTGGTGCCTCAAGGGCTGTCTTAAGGAGCTGCTCTTCTTCAGTGGTATTGTCAATTATTTAGCCATTATTGTTTGCTTGTTGGTTTCTTAAACCGTGTTTTAAAAATTAATTTAAGATGGGTTGGAGCTGCGGATATAATTGCCATTAAATGTCTACTGTATAGATGTGATCAGTGGCGTAACGAAGGGGCAGAGGGGGCAGCCGCCCCCGGGTGCAGCACCAGAGGGGTCCAAAAATAAGCTTTCAGTGGTACACAGTACTACGACAAGAACGATTAAGAGTCAACAAGAAAATGAAAAGGGGGCGCAGTAATCAACCCTTGCCCCCGGGCTCTGAAACCCTTCATTACGCCACTGGATGTGATGTATATTTAAATGTGTTTCAGCATCAAATGTGTGGTTGCAGAGGATGGCATCCATTCAGACATGTTTCAATGTTCAGCTCACCTCCTTCGCAATCTGGATATTGAGGTTGGCTTTCATTTATTTATGTTATTTACTATGCAGAGTTAAATCTAATGGGTGCAGTTGGATTCAATTGACATATAAGCGTCTTTGGTTGACTCTTTGTTGCTCCTCCAATATTTCCTTTGCCTTGACAACCCCTTTGACTTGACGCAGCACTTGTGAACAAGCTGGTGCTTTGCGATGGCATTTAAAAATTTGGAGTTTGCGGTTATGATTATGATTTCTACGTAGAATCACAGGACTACTCCTTTGCTTTTCTCAAAACCTTTTTCTTCTCTCGTAGCCTTGCACACTGGGAGAATGAAAATATGTGTAACCTGTTACATGCTATAAAGAGCACATCATCTACTTGTTTGCTTCATTGATTATAAACACCGTCATGACTATACTGTACCTATCTGTTTCAGAACCTTGCTTCTAGCATCGTCAATAGGATGATAGATGCATGTGCTTTTGTTTCAGCATCCTGTTTATAATGTCATAAACAGCGTTGTCCAATCACATCATACAGCACATGGAAACTGCTGCAAGACTTTGCTGGTTATGGCTGGGCTCTGGTATCAAGAGATGGAACAGCTCGTTGAACTTGTAAGTCGAACCTTAACCCTTTAACCATGAGCTGCAAAGGATTTCCCATGCATTTTAGTACACGCTCGTAGTTAAAGGGTTAAGCGTCTTCTTTAGCCAGGCATTCACTGAAACACACTTTTTAAAGACCATGATGGGATGATTTATATAATTGCATACTTACATACATACATACATACATAAATACTTACATATGTACATACATGCATGCATACATGCATAAATACATACATACATGCATGCATACATACATAAATACTTACGTGCATGGCTTGCATGCTTACATACATAAATACTTACTTATGCATACATACATAGAGCATTTTATAATGCAGCTCAAAGAGAAAGACTTATCAGAGGCACTTGCAAGCATGAGGATGCTTGTCAGAGGGGGCTGTTCTTCAAGAATGGGCCGACTAATTCTCATATCAGCTGCCCAAATTCACGTTATTGAATTTTTTTACTAAAATGCCATATTTAAGAAATATATAGCTTATTGCAATGTGTAGTGTGGTTTAAGTTTTCTATTTGTCGGCCACTCACGTGTTCTTTGTGTGCTGTTTGATTTCTAACATTGATGTATTTTCCTGTTTCAGGGTCTAAGCATTGGAGAAATCAGCACGGTGTTTGAGAAGGGTCTGGAAGCATCGGTTGACCACCTCCTGCATTCCTCAGCTGTTCAACTTCTGAATGATGACTTCAGTTTGACCTCTGGTGAAGATGTCTCTTATGGCTGTTCAGCGTCTTTTGAAGGTTACCGTGAAGACATTTCGTCTCGGCCAGAAAATGAAGTTTCTGCCGTCCCATCAAATTCATTTGAGTGTGACAAAAAATTTGGCTCGCACATGGTAGACAGGCAGTCTTTGGCAGAGGATGAAGATGTTGGTTGGTTTTTTCAGGGGGAATCGAGAGATCCAAGTTCATTAGACAGCTTCGATCGTGAAAAGAACATCTTCACTGAGGATAGAAACTCGAACTTTGCCGTGGACTGTAAACACTTGCCTTCTCAGGATTGTAAACTTCTGAGAGATTCAGAGTATCTCACTGAGAAGTTCAGCAACACCCGGCTTTGTTCGGATCCAACCGACGCAAGTCTTCTTCAGTGTTTAGAAATTGAAGATGAAATTGAAGATGAATTTGAAGATTGTTTCTCTGACTCTATTTTTGGTTTAAGAGAGTCTGAAACTAGATTGGCCATCAATGATTCATGTCAAGCATCGCTGACGCTAAATCATGATGAAAGAAAAAGTAGCAATGATATTTCCGATCAAAACTCCACGAATTTGGTTTTACTGAATGAAGGCTTAAACAGTGAGATGTTTCACAAAAAAGTCGATTCAAATTCTAAACTGACCCAGGAATTTTCTAGTCAATGCGGCAATGCTCGAAACTCAACATTGTGTAGCGTTGCCTGCCATGAGCTGAGCAAAGACAAAACTGAAGACTTGTTGGACTTTGAAAACACAGTGAAGCATCAAATTGTTGTAGATAAAACTGAAGACTTTGGCTGTGAAAATACGGCAAAGTTTCAATTAGGACATTCTGATCTGGGTGAAAAGGATATTCTTCCCACATCAAATACTATTTCTGAAGAAGCAAAGCATGCGTGTTCAAAGTGTGTTCTTACCACAAATAGTCCTGATTGCCATTGTGCAAATGATACTTGTGTCTTGGTTGAACCAGATTGCCTCATTCGGGCACAAGATATTGCCTCAAAAGCACTGAATTGCCCTCCTACCTCGGCAAAAGGACAACCATTTCTCACTTCGTCATTTAATTTTAGTAACAGATATAGTCGGCATTCCTTAGCGATTTCGAGTCCTGAAGACAGTGAACAGCATCACGCAGCTGAAAGTAAGCAAAACTCAGATCATGAGTTGCAGCATCAGTTTACTTCCAGTCAGAATGGTCTAGGTTTGTGTGTGAATTCTTCTGCAGGTGACCATGTGAAGACTTTTGACTGCAAATCCTTAATTGCCTCCAATAACAACAGCTGCAGATCTGATGATGACTGTGGTATTTTAATTACTGTGGAGACAAACAAATGTGAGAAAAGAGTTGGCAGTGGTGCAGCAATGGGAAGTAGTAACATTCAAACAAGTGACTCGTATGGTCTGCTTAACATGCATTCTCGTTTTAATCATGAAACAGCATTTTATGATGTCATTCAAGACTGTGAAGAAAACACCTTTTGCCAAGATGGAATGTATAAAACCGTGTTTGAACAAAGACTCGCAATGCTTGGATCAAAGTTAAGTCATGGTGCCGATGACATGATGAAATTAGTCGTCAAAATGGCCTATCAGCAGCTAAAGGACAATGGCTCAACCAGGTGCAAACAGCTTTCGGTTATTTAATCAATTAGATGTTCTGTAATGGTATTTTAATCTTAAAACTGTTCTTTTTCTCCTTGCTGGAGTCAGGAGCACCTCTGAGCAGTCCCCTTGAAGAGGTGCTATAAATCCTTGAATTAATGAATATGAAACTCATTTTCTTAATGGTTGCAAAATTTACCAAAGCTTTACTGTTTTTTCACCTCTGTATGGCAAATGGTTCTTTGGAATGTCTGTATGTACCTGTTATTAGCGTTTACTCATGATTGTGACTAGTATTTTATTAGCAGTAAGCAGTCTTGCTATGGTTATCCAGTATCTTATATTTATCCTCACATAGGCCTAAGCAGTGTTCTAAATACAGATCAACAATTATGCATTGTCTTTTCCTGATTACTGGTAGGTGATTTACTTGGTTTTTTAAATTAATTTTTTCTATGAATACCTTTTTGCATTTTATTTTGTAATTAAACTGTTTCCATTTTTCAAATAATGTTTTTTTTGTAATAACTGGGAGATTTTACTGGAATGAACTAGAAAAACTTGTTCCCCCCCGTTATAAGCCAGTGTAATTATTATCATCTGATTGGATTTTCAGATTGGAGCGGGACCTCATTCATACCTGCTGCTTGGATGGTATCGCAGAAGACAAGACGTGTATCGTAGAAGGTCTTTTGATTCCAGTTACTGTGGATCAGATTCAACTCATAGTTGGAGAACGTGATTCCAGAAAAGCCAGACGTGCACTGGTAATAGGACTGATTTGACTGGTCATGAGTTAAGATGTAAGGGTTAAGCTTAGGAGAGTGTACAGTAATAGATACTTGTTTCACTAACTGTATAGGCATAGCTGATTGTTGATATTGGGTAACGTAAGAGATAAATGGAAACACTGGTGCAATAGCAATGTGATGTGTGTTGTAATGGTAATTGTAATTGGACATTTATATAGCACCACTTAAAGAAAACTAGTGAGGTTCTGCACTGTCTGCAGTAGTCACTAGTCAGCATATGTGATGTTGACACTTTAACGAAGAGATGTACTAAAAGTGACTGGGAAACAATGCAGCTCGTCATTAAAGTATTGATTAAGAACAGGAGTTTCATCAGTAAGCAAAACATGCACAGAAAACTGGAGCCCAACAAACGAATTCTTATCAGAAGCAAATATATAGCATCATGTTGGCTGAGGCATGCAGGAATGAAGTCTAATCAGAAGACGTATTCTAAAGTGAATGACTGTAATGCACAAGGCATGAATTGATGGTTGATTCAACGTAAAACTCGATTCTAAAGACATGGTCGTAATAATCGTAATTGTAATAAGTCGTAATTGTAATTGTCATTGTAATCGAACATTTATGAAGCACCACTCATTGATTCAGAGGTGCTCTCTCCCAACCCAAGTCAGTGCCAATGATCCATTGCATAGAATCAGTCGAGGTCTGTGAGAAACAGACTAGAAGACTGGCTATGGACCATATTAAAGCAATATTTATGAAAACCTGAGAATTGCCAAAGAAACCACATTCCAAAGTCTGACTGAATTGGATGCATCCCACATGTCTATTTTTAAGAACACCTTGGAAGTGCTGGGTTCACCAAGTTACTTTTAACCACATTTTTACTTTAGGTTACCATTTCCTTTGTGTGTCTGTAAAGGCAACCAAACCATGGTGGGTGAGGATGGTCAGCCAGCTTTGTGTCTCTGCTGATGTTGGAAAGGATAATATAAATGAAATGATCGTAGTTTGTGTTGGATGACTGTTGTTGTTGCTGTAAGGCTTACTATGTCTTAGTGATTGCTTTAAAAATTTTGTGTTTTTCAGTTGTTAAATGGAGATCTGACGACTACCTTCTGTCACCAAGGATACAGAAAGGTCACCAAGGTCACGCGCATTCGCAAAACAGTGTCTGAGACGGAGAGCAAAAGCGAGATCTGGCTGAACCAGGTTATGAAAGTAATTGAACAGGTAAATGGTAGGATTTCACCTTTAGGACTACCGTGAAAGCTTAGCCTAGTGTAGAGTGGTAGATATGTGGTTCACCAAATGTACATGCATAGCTGATTGTTCGTATTGGGTAATATAACAGATGAATGAAAACACTCATTGAAGGATTGTGACAGGTGTAGTCAAGTTTTGTTTAACCTCCTTAGCGTTTCATTTTCTCCCAGAAAAACGAGCCAAAAACATTGCATTGTTTTACGTATGCATGTATATGCATGAATATACATGTGTAGGTATATATGTGTATATGTAAACATGCATAGCCATATATGCATACATTTACATATATACATATGTATATATGTACAAATACATGTATAAATTTACATATATATATATGTATATATATATATATACAGATATATGTATGTATTTATGTATGTATGTATGTATGTATATATATGTATATATATGTACATATACATCTATGTGTGTAAATATATACATGTGTAGGTATAATTATATATAATTATGTAGGTATATATGTATTTATATATGTATATGTATTAGGGTGACACTCAAAATTAAAGTTTTAAATTTTAAAAGTCTCACCCTTTCAGATGGTTATATACAATTAAGTAACTATTCAGAAATTTTTGGAAATTAATTGGTCAATATTTAAAGGTCGCTCAACGCGGGAAAAGTTTTACATTATGGTCAGTGCTAAACACAATGATGCTATACAGGCCATCAACTTATGGTCTTGATACCACTACTATTGAACAAGTCCCTTTATGATTGTTTGTTGTTTGAGTCTGGATATTCCTTTCCATGTTTCTCAACCACCTGCAGTAGGTGTTGCTTCTGTTCTTCCTGATTTGCAAGCACTCCATTGAATGACTGACTGTATCAGTGCGTCGACGAGTTTTGGGCCTTTTGGCGCCCCATTTACGACTTTGAAGCTCATAACTCGGCGACGAGCCAAGAAAAAGTTGTCGTTTGTCTGTCATGCGCTTGGAAGTAGCTGTAGAAAGTCTGCAGGAATATCCAGTGCAGCAAAGAGTTTCTTAGTGTTTGTAGTTACAAAATCATATAGCTCTCGTAGTGGTACTTCCTGCACATTAACTTTGATACGCCAAAGGGGTTCATCGCATCCTAGACGTTTGAGGGCTGCAACCATTGCTATCATCCGAAGCAGCCGAATCAAACAATGCCAGGCCAGCCATCATCTCGCTCAAGTACCACAAATGGTTTGAAAAGCTATGTGCTGCTGCTTTAGCGACGGTCTCATTTGCTGCCTTGTTATAAATGAGCTGCTGCAACTGTTGCAAGTTATTCCAGGTTGCTGACATTGGACACTGGCATGTGCACACTGCCTTGAGATACACCTGAAGAACAAAATAAATTGAACTCAAGCCGGCTTAGCAGTTTAAACGCAGTCGGATGAAAATGAGAAAGGAAGAGGTAGATTTTCATACAATATATCAACTTCCCCATCCACTGCATTCTGTGGAAAGCTCCGGGAACAATGATGTGTTGTTCATCAACAGGTGGGACGTCTAAAACTATCAAAGCTAGTCCCAAAAGCTCTTTGTAGTCATCTCATGCATGAAAATTCTTCAACTGACCTTGCACAAAACTGACCAAGTCATCTCTGACTGGCCCCAGCGGTGAAACAATCAAATATTCAACCATGTCATTCCTATGGCCATCTTTTTCAATCGAGCTGCAAGATTTAACAAATTTTTTCTAACAGTTTCATTGTAGGTCTGCTTGATTTTGCTGTCAGAGTATCGAAGACTCTCCCACGATCAGCTCATGCACATGATGTCTGCAGGGCAAGCTTAGAAGATCTGTCTTAAGCTTGCACTCCAGCAGAACACATGGTCCTGCAAGAAGGCTGGTTTTGCTAGACTTTGTGTCAAAAGACATAGGTCGTATGTGGCCAACTATATTCTACTCTTAAGGCAAGTTGAAAACAGCTTAAGCTTGTGCTTCGCGTGTTCCATTAGGCAGTAAAGGAACTCCTAAGAATTTCATTTTTCCTTCACTGATACCAGCACAACCAGCCGGTCAACATGTTGTGTTGATGTCAAAGCTGGCAAAAAGTTGCCAATCCCAATGAACTGTAAGTGGAACCTCGGGAGCACACTGCACAGTGCACAGGCCACTAATCCATCTACAATACTAAGCCATAGTTGTAGCCTACTCATCAGTAAGTAAAAAATTATTAAATGTCAAATGCTGTTCTAAAATAATAAATTAATGCATTACATTTTGTTCTCTTTTTACAGCTTCAATATAACAAAGACATGCAAAATCTTTACATTAATTTATTGGTTTTTAATAAAGTGAATAATAACTGTACTATGCAAAATGATTGATGAAGAAAGTATAACAGGGGAAATTAAAATCAGAATTAAAAAATTTAATTGGCAGTGCAGACAAAAAATTATTAAGCGTATTTACTTTTATTAACATTGTTTGTCTCTATTGAAAGTTCAGTGTCCTTGAGCGACCTCTAAATGTTTTTAGATTTCACTAAAAATTTCCCACAGATGTCACTAATATCATAGAGAACACTTTTGAGGGGTGAGACTCTAGAAAATCTAAAAATAATTTTTTGGTGTATTGTTCAGTGTCACCCTAATATGTATGTATGTATGTATGTATGTATGTATGTATGTATGTATGTATGTATGTATGTATATGTACATACATTTAGATAATATTTAGTTATCGCTCGGGTTAAATGTAGACATAAATTGTAATGTGAAGTTTTATTGTTGACTGTAACATAATTTGGTTGCACTCATTACATGATCTCAGTTCATTGCATTTGGTTTATTTGACTTATTGTGATGTAAAATTAGTTTACTGAGTTCTTGATTTCAGCATGACCCTCTGTTTTTATGCATCTGAGCTGGCTGCTCTTGGTTTCCATGATCCGAAGTGTTTTACATCATTATTTGGTTTGCACTTGAACACTTAGTTACCACTCGGGTTAACTGTAGACATAAATTGTAACGCAAAGTTTTATTGTTGACTGTAACATAAGTTGGTTGCACTTAGTGCATGATCTCAGTTGATTGCATTTGGTTTATTTGACTCATCGTGACATAAGTTGGTTCACTGAGTTCTAATTTCAGTGTGGCCCTTGTTGGGTGCCTCTGGTTTTATGCATTTGAGCTGGTTGCTCTTGGTCTCTATGATATAATATGTTTTGCATCGTTGTCTGAGTGGTTCCAACCGACTGCATGCGGTGATTGTTGTTGATCATGACACGAGCTGGTTGCACACAGTACATGATTTCAGTTGGTTCCATCTGGTTTATCTCACTTATTACTGTGACACGGGTTGGTTGCACTGAGTTCCTGATTTAACATGACCCTTCTGGTTTATACATTTGATTTGATTGCTTTTGGTTTCTATGATCTGAAATGCCTTACATTACGGTCTGTGTTACACCGATTGCCTTTATGCATTTGAGCTGGTTGCCTAACAGGAATGTGACCTAGCACCAACGAAGGACAGCTAGTCTAGCCTAAATTGGTACATATTATTAGTCCCATCAAATGTGCATCTACTATGATTAATGACTGATGTTTTTGTAACTCATGACATCGATCTTGAGCTATTTGGATTGTCTTCAGGCTCACCTGTTGCTATCATGATGATGTTTAGTATCTCTTCGGCAATCTTGAACAAACTCCTAGATTAGATTAAATTACATATCTTTCGTTTTCTTTCATTCAATGTATTTCGTCTCGTCTGCCGTGTTTTGTTGATCTGTTCTGATCAGTGCTGGTTTAATTAAGTGTTACCCTATGGAGGGCTATACTCGCTGCAATGAACGCACGAGTTGCTGTGAACTGTGCATGCTAAATATAGTTAAGTGGCAACAAGCAATCAAATGTCAATCATGTGATCGAGTTTCGCATAGTCATTGTGTACAAACTGATGTAGCAGGTGGCAAGATGTGCGACACCTGGCTCTGTACGGCCTGTGTATATAAGCTCCTTCCTTTTGGAAATATTGATGACAATACTGAATTTCTCGATTGTGCTAAGGGTATTATTATCTTGGAAGACCTATGCAGCAACTACAACGCTTCTAATCTGAAATTAGATCTTTATTCTGATAAGGAAGAAAATAAGCACTTGCTTAATAATGAAGACGTAGACCCAGATGAAAATTTTTATTTTAATAATCAACTTAATTTGAGCAGATACAGTACTCCAGAAAAACTAAAAGCTGAACTTGGATCGATTGAGCATGATCTTACTGTTATGCATGTCAATTCTAGGAGCCTCACACCCAAGCTGGAGGAAATACACTCTCTCTTAATCCAATTACCTGTGAAAATACTGGCAATATCTGAGACCTGGTTGGATCAGTCCACTACCCCACCACCTGCTTTACCTGATTATAACTTTGTACATAAACCTAGAAATATGGGAAGAGGTGGAGGAATTGCTCTGTTTATTAGGAAGGAGTTTCAATTTCACATTTTTGAACCAACCAATAATTGTTCAACCCATACTACATATGAAAGCCTATTTATCTGTATACCTCAAAGTAAAGGGACTGATTTAATCGTTGGTGTTATCTACAGACCACCTGGCACTAACTTAACATTATTTAATGATGAATTTAATGTACTTTTAGCTGAAATAACTAATAGTAAAAAAGATATAATTCTGGCAGGTGATTTTAATATTGACTTACTAAAAGCTGATGAACATGAACCAACTAAATTGTTTTATAATTATCTGACGTCCTATCAAATACTTCCCACTATACTTAGGCCAACTAGGATTACTGATCTCACATCATCGCTTATAGATAATATATTTACTAATAAATGGAATAAAGTTAATACCTCCTCAATTATAGTTACTGATATATCCGATCATTTGCCAATTATGGTCAGACTTAATCTTAACATGCCTAAATGCAATAAAATGGAGACACTGAATCAACGGAAAACTGGGAAGCAAGAAATGGAACATTTCCAATCTTTACTTAGTGAAATTAACTGGACTGAAACAACTGCCGCTTGTGCAAATGAGGATGCCAATATGGCTTATAATAATTTTATTGTGAGTTATAAAAATGCATATAATAAAGCTTTCCCCTTATACTCCCCCACCAAAAGTAGAAAACACCAAAATAATCAACCCTGGATGACCAGTGGTCTCTTGAACTCCTGTAAGAAAAAAAACAAACTATATCTTAAATTTATAAAACAGCCTAATGAAACTAACAGGAAAAATTTCATAATATACAGGAATAAATTTAAAACAATGAAAAAGAAAGCCGAGTTACTTTATTATGAAATCGAATTCCAAAAATATAATAATAATCTAAAAAAACAGTGGCAAATTATAAGATCAATACTTAAAACAGATAATAAAAGTTCTAGAATTGATCTAGTGGACTCTAATGGGGTAATAATAGATGATGATGAGACAATAGCCAATAAGTTTAATAGTTATTTTACTAGTATTCCTCAAAAATTAGCTGAAAAATCCCATCCTCACCAAACTCCTATAATAAATATATGAAAACCCCATGTGATAACTCATTGGCACTGTATTTAACCAACCCTGAGGAAATTATTAATATATCTCATGCCATTAAACCTACTCATAGCTCAGGGCTTGATGGTATCGACCCAATGATAGCTTTACCTCTTATTAAATCCATCGCTCAGCCGCTTTCTGAAATTATTAACTGCTCTTTCTCAACAGGTGTAGTTCCATATGAATTAAAATTGGCAAAAATTGTGCCTATCTTCAAACAAGGGAATAAGGAAGACCTTACTAATTATAGACCCATCTCAGTTCTGCCTGTATTTAGTAAAATATTGGAAAAAATTATGTATGAAAGACTTAATAACCATCTTGTCAAAAATGATATCCTCTACTCTATGCAGCATGGGTTTAGGTCAGGCCACTCTACTGCTATGTCACTCATAAATCTGCAAGAACAAATCACGACAGCAATTGATAATAATGAATTCTCAGTAGGCATCTTTATAGACCTGGCAAAAGCCTTCGATACGGTGGACCATGGTATATTGTTAAAAAAACTCCAACATTATGGAATAAGAGGGGTCACCCATCAATGGTTCGATAGTTACTTAACGGACAGAAATCAGCAAGTTATCTGCAACGGAATTTTATCTAAATTTCAACAGGTCAAATATGGTGTACCGCAAGGCTCTAATTTAGGTCCTCTCTTGTTTCTTATATACATAAATGACCTCCCTAATACTTCAACTATTCTCAGTTTTATTATATTCGCTGATGACACTAATGTATTCTATTCTCATAAATCCTTATATGAATTGTATCAAATAATTAATCATGAAATCACGTATGTGGTCGATTGGTTTAGAATTAATAAATTATCATTAAACGTTAATAAAACCAATTTTATACTATTCAGATCTCATAGAAAACTAATACCCGAAATTAGCATCCAGGTACTAATTGATGGAAATGTAATCCCGCAGGTATCTTCCGCCAAATTTCTTGGAGTTTGCATTGACCAACATCTAAATTGGTCAGAGCACATTAAATCAATTTCTATGAAAATTGCAAAAAATGCAGGCGTTCTGAATCGATTGGCATCTTACCTTCCTCAAAAAGTTCTACTCAACCTCTATTACTCTTTAATATACCCATATCTTGCCTACGGTAATATTGTCTGGGCTTCCAACTATATGCAGCGCTTACATAAAATTAACATTTTGCAAAAAAGAGCAATTAGAATTATAGCTAGGGTCTTGCCTACAACGCACACTAGTCAGTTCTTTAGTAGATTTAAAATTCTTAGACTTAATCAAATTAATACCATTCAAATAAGTGAGTTTATGTACAGACATAAGCATAAATTGCTACCCTCTGTGTTTAATGACTATTTTAATATAACATCGGACACTCATACTTACCTTACTAGACAAGTTGAATCTTATAGAGGAATATTTGCACGCACTAATACAAGGTTATTTGCCTTAAGGTCCACAGGACCATCAGTCTGGAACAATATCCCTGTCAGCACTCGTCACCTGCCTAACTTGAATTTATTTAAAAAATCCATGCGAGCTCTCTTATTAAATGGGTAATTGTTCAAATTGCTGTGTTGCCATCGCTTAGTTAAGTTTGTTTTGATTTCAAATTGCTGTGTCGCCATCGCTTAGTTAAGTTTGTTTTGATTTCTGTGTATTCTCTGTTGTTGGTTCTCTGTACACGAACCGTCATTATCACCACATCATCTGGTACTTAGGTAGCCCTAGTTAGTGGGTCCTGTGACCCTTCAGGGCTCTCCGTTTGTTTCTTAAATTACACTAGTGTTGATAGTTGTTTTTCTGTTATTATGATGTGGAACAATAAAACTTTTTGAATTGAATTGAATTGAATTGAATATACATCTATGTGTGTAAATATATACATGTGTAGGTATAATTATATATACTTATGTAGGTATATATGTATTTATATATGTATATGTATGTATGTATGTATGTATGTATGTATGTATGTATGTATGTATATATATGTATATATATGTATATATATGTACATATACATCTATGTGTGTAAATATATACATGTGTAGGTATAATTATATATAATTATGTGTATATATATATATGTATTTATATATGTATATGTATGTATGTATGTATGTATGTATGTATGTATGTATATATATATGTACATATACATCTATGTGTGTAAATATATACATGTGTAGGTATAATTATATATAATTTTGTAGGTATATATGTATTTATATATGTATGTATGTATGTATGTATGTATGTATGTATGTATGTATGTATGAGCCCGAACGTGACTCGGGGTTAACCGCTTTTGCATAGAATTCCCGGCCCGAGTAACGTTCGGGGTTAACGCCAAGGAGGTTAATATGTAGGTGAATTTGAAGATTGCTGAAAGCGGTTGGTTCACTGCATAAGAAAAAACACGAGGCTTCAACTGTGATCTGCATGAACACCAATAAGAGGCCTATAAATGTGCTACATAAATGTTGGTTGCTGTAATAATAATGATCTTCATTTATTATTTCAAACTGACACACCACAGTATGATTACAATTCATAGTATAAACGGATCACATGTTATTACAGGAGTCGAATTTAACTTTTGGCAACCATGCAAGGCGCCCATCACGTCCTGCTGCTCATTTTACCAATGCCATCTGGCGAATGAAAAGCTGAGTCGATCTTTACATTACGTTGCAGTGTACATTACACTTTGTCATCTGTGGTGTGTTTTCTTTCAGCTGGATGTCGGAGTTCTCTTCGTGAAGGGCAGCGTGGATGGGAACTTGCTCTACAGATGCCTTCATCAAAATGTCGTTGTTTTTGAAGGGGTATCCTACAGGGCGCTGTCTGCTCTTAGCCTCTGTACAGATGCTCCACTTAATCTCTACGTCGGTGACTGTACTGAGGTGAAAATGCGTCCCAGATTGGTTTGGTGATAGCGCAGCAGCCCTTCTCTGCGCTTTTCAAGGCTAAAATTTTATTCCAATGCATAGTGTAAAATGTTACTCTGCAGAGAAGCTGCTCACAGAATGTTATGTAAATTGCAGACACGTATGTACACACAAGCAGTATTGTTATTGCTGTTGTTATTATTATTATCATCATCATCGACGTTGCCAAAAGCTGCTTCTGAGAAAGTGAAATTTGAATTTCCAAACATTTATATACAAAAACATGTTGAGCATTCATGAGCCAGGATCTGTTTAAAACACACATCATTAGAGCATGCTTCGCAGAGATGGGTAACTAATTGATTAGCTAATCGATTAGACAAACTTCTAATTCTAATCGATTAGCTACAATTTTTTGTGAATTCTAATTCTAATCGATTAGCAAATTTGAGCAGCTAATTCTAATTCTAATCGATTAGCAATTTCACTAATCGTGCCCAACTCTGGTGCTGCGTTTACAACATGCAGTGAACACTGAACATTTATGTAAATGTTAGTCACTACATAAGAAGCTTTTACTGTTTTAGACCAAGTCTTTGCCTGTGAAATTTCGGGGTTACATGACGTGTTTTGCCTTTGTTTTAGTGTTGTGTGGCCCAAGGAGTCGAGCTGCAGCTTTGGATGTGTGAGAGGGTGAGAATAAGAGAGTCTATGAAACATTTGAGCTATGTCACAGTGAACGTGCCTTTGTCACCTTTACCTGTTCAGGTAAGAGGAGGGTAGCAGTAAAAGGGATTTCATCTTCAGTACCTTATGATCAGTTTCTTATAACTTAGTCATCGTAATCATCACTGCCACCACCATCATTTTGTTCGTCATCTTCTCCGCTGTCTGTAAGGTTGTGGTCATCATTTGAGAGCTGCTTGAAAGTTACCAAGTTAATGTTTTGTTGTATTTCATTACATCATCATAATCACGGTCTTTATTTTCACCACTTTCATTATCATTGTCTGTTTTATATTTATGTATCATAATTCTCATTTTCTGTTTAATCATCAGTTGTCTTTGTCATCTTCAGGTATCTTTAATACAAATGCTATCATCATCATCATCATCATCATCATCATCATCATCATCATCATCATCATCATCATCATCATCATCATCAATTAATCTTACTGTTATCAGCCTCATGCAGTTTTGCAATATCACCAAACATAGGAGACTGAGTTGGTACACAGATTAAGTTAAACCAATTTCTTGTGTTGGTCTACCTCCAGGGTGCCATGCCGTTGAGAGCTATTGTTATGTTGGGAGCTATTGTTAAGATGGGAGCTATTGTTAAGATGAGAGCTATTATTAAGATGAGAGCTATTATTAAGATGAGAGCTATTGTTATGTTGAAATCTATTGTTATGTTGAGAGCTGTCATTACTAGAAGCATGCCAAAATTGGTTTTGCCCTACTGAATGTTGCCCTAAGTACTACACCATCGATATTGATACTAGTGTACAGTACATCTGTTGCTATATTTATATTTCTAGCTTTGTTCATCAACTGGGACCTTTCGATACCGTGGCATTTGAGAGCCATTATAATGAGTGTTTGTTCTATTGAGCGTCATATTCAAGCTGTCTGAGGTCCCACTATTCAGATCCGTTAGAGGGTGCTGTGTACATAGCCTATTGCAGATAAGCCTACATACATGTACACACATTCATATTCGAAAGCATAACTAAGCTACGTATCCTTGCTTTAAATCGGAATCAAAATTATAATAGGGTTTATTTTGATGTGTGTATGTAGACGGCCGTTGTTTGTCATCCAGTTGCGTCTGTGACTCACGTAAAAGAGGAGCAACTGCTGCACTGTGCTCATCGTTTATGTAGCACTCTTACAACCCGAAAGGTTCTCATGGGAGGCGGAACAGCTGAAGCGGTCTGTGCAGTCTTTCTGGAACAGTCTGCAGGTGAATGACTCCATCTGGTGATTAGTCTGAAATATAGGATTGTATCTGTAGTAGCTATCAGACCTGTGTCCATGCTGTTCAGTGACTCAGGATGCAGTGCTTTTTATTATTATACTGTTACCTGCTTAGTGCTTATATAGGAGTCATAGTTAGGCAATTTTTTGAAGGCATTCTTGATGAATGACCCCTTTTGTCTTGATCTTGTTATTATAATTACAGTGCTGAGTACTAGTTAAATAGTAAATACTATTGAAATAGTATTTAAATAGTTCATAACTATTTATATCACTATTTAAAATAGTTATGTTATAAAAAACCTATTGAAAGCTACAGCATCCGCCAACCCACAGATAAAGTTTCATAGACCACGTTTCAATGTACTGGCTCTTTACTTCTGTAAATATCTACCGGTAAGCATTATGTTGAATGAGTTTGTGCCAAGCAAAAGAACTCAAGATATTGTGACTTTTTCTTTCAGACGACCTTGAAAAAGTTAGTTCTAGTGAAACGGATCTTGTTACGGCCACCATCTATCGGAGCATGGCTCGTGGATTTCGACATTTTGTCGACATCATCAGGAATAACATTGATAATTCAACTGTGCCATTTGATCAGATGATCTATGATGACTGTGATTCTAAGTTAGAGACTTGGAGAACTGCTCTCTGCCTCGTTACCCTTCTGCTGCGCTGTGACATGGAAATAGTTGCGAAGACACCGAAGCCATCGCAAGACTTGGTTATCGGTTATCTCTGAGTTGTGTTTCCCTAGCATACCCTTGTGAATTCAACTATGATAGGAGTACACGTACGTCGACCGTACCGTGTCAGATCAATCATTGGGGAAAGGATTGAAATTGATTTACTACCCTAAGAAGGGTATTCACATCTGGTTAATAGATCCATGTGGTCTCATTCCAAATGCGTAGTGACATCAAGGCTAAGAGAATGATGTTGCTAACACTTCATACCCTCACAGAATAGGCTTACTAGACTGTTCTCACTTTGCACAACTTTTAAGGCAGGATTCATGTGAATCTCAGTAGTTGGGCAGCTGCCTTACATTGTACGTTTATTCATTTGTTTAAGTAATTGCTTCAAACAACGGACGTTTGGTTAAAATGCTCTTCCGACCGTAAATGGTGTCTGAGCTTGCTCAAAGTGTATGATGTAATATATAATATGTGTTTTAATAATTAGAATGATAAAATTTATATGTGTACATCCTTTGCATACCCAGAAATCGTCCACTGAGCTTATAATGTCTATGCTTAAAATTAAATGGATTTGAAAGTGTATTAAATACACTTTATATCAGTTCTTGGGGTGGGGGAGATGGTTGAATGGTAACACACTTGCACAAAGATCAGAGGGACGCGGGTTCGATACCCGATACTAAGCCCCATAAGGTTGACTCGGCCTTCAACTCCCTGGGGCGACTGTAAAATTAGCAGTAGGACAGAATGGCGCCTTGCAGGCTGCCATACAGTTAAAATTCGACTCCTGTTAAACTAGTTATCTGTTGCTACTATTATATCATGTAAACTTATTGCATACTTGTCAGTTTGAATTAATAAACGATTATTATTATTACTGTTCTTATACAGAAATGAACTTCTGCGTGAATCAATCAGTCCAGATTGTTGGCAGCGTTTGTCCATAATATTATTTCAACTTGAATTGTATATTTTCTATTTCTTTAGTTAGACACAATAAACGCGCTGCCACATTTATAGTCCCATTCTTTGAATCCGGTATTGGTATTGTTTTCGCAAGTGCATGGAGTGGCTTGTGGTGTAGGACTTTAGACGCTGTCGTCGATAGATGTCGTTAATTGTCGGCGCGTGACGTCTTCCGTGATGTTGCGTCTTCGGCTGCGTCACTCGAAGACGAACGAGAACCGTGCATCGGCGGCGGCTCTTGTTGATACATACTTCGCGCTCGCTGTTGACGAACAACGTGGTAGAATCACGGCGAAATTAAGCAAGCACTTAATGGCTGATGTCTGAGGTACATTAACCTCGTTGTACGATGCTGATAGCGCGAAGGCCGGGTGTAAAGTGTGTGTGGCCATGATTAATAGCGATACAGGCCTTAATAACTGTTGCTGCTACCTCTTCTAAGTGTCGATGGAGCACAGAACAGAGCCTACCGGAAGATGGAAACAATGATTTATAACACCCAGTCCCAGCGGTCCGGTTAATTCGGGGCTATTGTCTCTCGATTTATTGTAGGATTGAGACAGTTAGTGTTGGACACTAGCCAAATGTTGAAATTTTAGCGTGAATGTTAGACACTAGCCAGCGTTTATAGTGGGTGCTCTCGAAATTCGTTGCTTGCATTCCCACTGCTCAGTGATCACCATGCATGCAATGGAACCTTGGTAAAACTTGCGTTCCAATAACACTCTTCTTCGGAGTTTCCACTGCTCGTCCAAACCACTTTAAACACTGCATGACTATAGCCACATGTTATAGGCTGAATGTTAGTATTGTTAGACACTAGCAGTGACTAGCTAAATGTTAGTTAGCCTGAATGTTGGGTCGAGTCAACGACTCCCTCAAGAGTTGCGTCTCCCATGCTTGGGCCTTTTTTGATTAATGTCTGAAAATTTTTCTTTCGTCTGAGCTTGAAGGTTTTCTTAGCAGATAACTTCAGCGCTCGTGAATAAGCTGGTGCCCTGCGCTGCGCTAGATTTCGGATAGTGCTTTAGAAATGTGAAGTTTACGATTATCTTGAAATCGTAATCATTTTCTAGAGATTTCTACAGGGCTCAACAAAACCTTAGTCGCGGAAACCAGCAAGTTTTAGTCAATATTTAGGGCCTAATCCGAGTTGCCGAAACAAACACATCAGCGGGGTAGAGCTGAGTTTGATAATCGCAGGTCTAACCAAATAGGGTCGTCCGATAGCAGCCTTATGATGTCTGCGAGTGCCGTAGGGGAGCATGTCCTGCATTGGGTCAATTTTTACATTTTAATGCATATCACTGGTGTTAGTTGTAGTACATCTATTTTGTTGTCATTTTCAGAAACAGCAACATCTTATGAATCGAATACGTTATATACTGTGATATTATTGCCATTATAAACCATAAAAATTTAGTATTTTCCTCACTGGAAAAAATCGTCCCAATGCAGGCCACTATGGCCTGCATTGGGACACTGCATGGAGAGCATTGGGTCAAGCACCGGATTTTGTTCTAATCATATTCAATAGAGTGTCACAGATCATATTGCAGTTGAAGATGATATTCTATTTCACAAAATATACAGTAAATTATTATTATTTTGTCCATAGGCACTTCAGATCCACCAGGAATTAAAAACTTATTATTAGTAGCGGAGCGTGTCCTGCATTGGGTCAATTTTTTTATTTTAATGCATAAAATTGGTGTTAGTTGTAGTATATAAAATATTTTTTTTACAGAATATACGTCTACTGAGGTCATAAAATATACAGTAAAACTATTGAGTTTGATTTTCTATGAGTGGCCTGCGTTGGGACCGTCCCATGAGTGCATGTCCCAATGCAGGCCACCAATAGCCGGTGACCTATTTTTTCGGATAATACAAAAGGTAATATGCGTATGACCTCCAAATTTCACCATGTGCTTCGCAATATACTGTCCTAAATAGTTCACGGAAAGTTTAGACTAAATTAGCACCAGATATTTAATGCATTCACTGATACTGCATGAGTAAAAATTTACTTTTTACTTTTTTTTAATCCGAAAATTTAGATTTGCAGTATCTCTGTCAAAAGCTTTTCAATTCGCGGCATACGACGCATGATCACTTCTCCACATCAAATACGTTCGCTGAGCGACGCCACACGCGATAATATATAACCACGGCTTAGATACCACCACTGTCCCAATGCAGGACATGTCCCAATGCAGGACATTCTCCCCTAGTGAGTGGAAAACTGAAGCAGAGAGCGTAAGCGGCGGAGGCGTGGTGAGATCTTGACAGGCGAGGGAGCATTGAGGACGGGCGCCCTGATTAATTGATGCAAAGCTTAGCTCGTGGCCTAGATCTATGGTTACAAATAGGCCTATCAATGTAAAACACTGCACAACTGTTTGAGAATCAATGTAAACAGCACGTGTTGCTGTTTACATTGATTCTGTGACGGTAAAATAATGGGGCCTAGTTGCTAAAAATAAAATAATAAATATTGACACATGTAAAACAGCAAAATAGGCCTACGTATCGTTTAAAATTTGCTGCTTTACGTAATATAATGTAATGTACGAGTAAGTCTTCGAAATTTATCAGCGCCACACAAAAAGCCACGTACGTCAAGGAGACCTCTTAACCACCGGCGATATAATATATCAAATCAAGTCCGATATAATATGTGTGTGTGTGTGTGTGTGTGTGTGTGTGTGTTGTGTGTGTGTGTGTGTGTGTGTGTGTGTGTGTGTGTGTGTGTGTGTGTGTGTGTGTGTTGAGAACTTGTTATAGCGCCCCTTCAAGACTTCTACTCAGAGGCGCTCCCAACTACAGCGCGGACACTGAATCGGAGTTTCACGCCGAAGCGCATGAGCAATTGCGAGTGAAGGACTTGCCTAGGGTCCCTACGCGGCGGCTTGAGGTGGATTCGAACCCGCAGCCCTCCGGCTGCAAGGCACCGAACATACCCCTACACCACCGCGCCCCAAGGCGATGATGGTTGTCATGCGTATCGTTTATAAATTATAATTATTGGGACAGCAATTTACACGAGACCTACATTATGCTTGGTCTATCTGGATATGCCTGTCTGTCTGTGTACAAACACATACACAGACAGACAGACACATATATACAGACGGACAAATAGGCCTAAAGATCTGCATCCCCTTAGAATGGAGCAGTCTTCCAACTTCAGTTCGCCAGTGCACATCTGTTGTTCAATTCAAAGCAAAATTAAAAACTCATCTGTTTACGTTGTACTATGATAGGCGTGTAGCGAAACACGATCTCGTTCAAGACCTGTCTGGTTAAAGCGCTCAATAAATTTTCATTTGTATATATATAGGCTAATTATGTATGGTAATTATCGCTCTAGGCCTATTTGATTCCTAATAATTATACATAAGTATAGGTCTAGTCCTTAATTATCGTAACGGTTTCCGTCTGCAACCTAAACTAAAGGCTATAAACATGTCGTTTAGCAACTTTAGCAATTACCAGAATATTTGTAAAATGCAGTCAATGACATAATTAAACGTTTTTGAATTAATTGGTGGGTAATGCGGTCAAATAGGCTAGCCTACAGACGACTGCTTATAGACCTATAGGCCTACGTTACGATCTATAGGCCTACGTTACAATGTATACAGGCCTACGTTGTGATATACCGACCCTGGTGATCAGAGGCGAAATTCTATACATAACTTTGGGGGGGGGACAGATTCTACGAGGGCCGGATTTTTGAGGGGACAGAACGGCTTAAGTCAAAACTTGGGGGACAGTCCCCCTCTGCTCCCACCCCATGATTTACGCCAATGCTGTTGATATACTTTATCATCGCTGCCCGTTTGAATGGGTGCCACGCTATTTAACGTCCCCGTGTATAGGCTAGGCCTGCGAACCGTTTATTCTAGCCCGAGATTCAAATCTCTTAACTATGATATAAGCCACCATCTTGAGACGAACTCCGCCACTGCTCGTACTCTGGCAATGCCAGTCCCAAGCCTGGAGAAAGGAGGAGGGCGACGCTAATCATCATAGGCGCCGAGTTTTGCTTTTGTCTCTGGGTGCATATCGGTTCTACCCCGGGAATTTTTTCATAGTCTACATTGCCGTAGGTGAATTTTAACGTATTTTCGGATAAAGAAAATTGTTTTCTTGTCAAGGGTAGCCCTTGGCTAGAAAAGTATTTGAAACTCACGTGACGGTGACTGACATATATAGGCCTAGTTGTGCAACTTTACTGCTTAGGCTACATGTTCCGAAATTTGTGTATGTAGGCCTATAGCCTGTCTTCTATAGGACATTTGCAAATTTATTGTACAGTAGGTCCCAATTCTTCTGGGTGCGAAGCACCCACTAAACTTTCTCTCTGGGCACAAGCCGCACAGCCAAGGCTCCCAAAGAGTCGGCACCTAACGCCGCCTATAGGGAGTATAGGCCTACTAATCATCTTTGTTATGACACAGTGTCGTTAAACAGCAACTAAAAGAACCGGGATGTACATGCACAGAGGCGTATATATAGGATGTACACTCAGGGACGGTTTTACCACTAGGCGAACTAGGCGGCCGCCTATCTATAGGGCGGCACGCTTCTGGGGACGGCAGAAAAGCTAAATAAAAAATATTTTTTTAAACATTGCCGGCGTTTTGCCACCATTCATTAATAAATGAATACGAAAATAAGAAGCGGCTTCAAAAAGACCACAGACATTTTGAAATCATGTGGCACGTATGCACTTATGGCACTTATGCCCTTAACTATCGCAAGTTTGAAGTAGCCTAATCTAGCGACATATTTGAAATGAAACTGAGACCGATCATCTGCAATGTTACCACTCCTTCGGTTTTCCCAAGATCTTGGTTTTTAATCCGAACTTCTAAAATGGAGTTTTCTGGAGACCTTGTATTTTCACTTGGGGTTTTCTTGTTTTACTGAAACAAACCCTGTTTTCGTTAAAAGTTTAATCAATTTTTGTTAGAAACATAATTCATACCGGTAGCCTATCACAGAAAAATCCAGTGCTAGTACAAAACCAGACACTAAAGATAACGGTCTGGATGATCGAGGTCAATAAATGGCGCAATATGTGTGCAAGCATTGATATAGGCCTAATGGATTTAAAATATAGTAGGCCTACTTTTAAATAATGCTAACACTGCGGGACTAGGTTTTAAAATATAGCCTAACAAAAGTTACAAGACGCCGCATATTTATTCGATTTGACGTCTTCTTGACACTTCCAGTTTCTGTGGCTAATAATAATTAGAGAAGCTTCTCGAAGCTCAAAAGAAACATATAATTTGCATACATCCATGCTGCAAGAAAGATTTGTTGAACTAGGCCTAGCTACCTCGTCAATTGAACATGATAGGCCTCTTGCTGGAGACATTGAACTGACAGAACTCTTTTACATTTGCTAAAGTGAAGGCGCGAAAAGTTAAATTCTGAAATTACATTATAATTATTTCTACAGACTTCGTAGAAAGTTCGTACGTATAGGTAGGATTATGACTTAGTACAAGTAGCCGTAGGATTTCTTACAAAGTGTTCAAACGAAAATGTGCACTGTCTCATTGTTTAATAGGCCAGCATGTATTTACACTTTAAATTCCCATTAAACGTATTACACTATACAGCATAGGCTGCATAGCTAATACAGTTTCAAGACTGTTACTGTAATTATGGACAACTTTTAAATTAACTTAGTTAATTTAATATTAATTTGTTATCGCACTTACCGGGGGCGCAGCGCGACAGGTTCGCCTAGGGCGGCAAATACCCTGGCGCCGCCACTGTGTACACTTAAGTAGCTAAAAGGACTATTATACAGGTTAAGCCTGTGTTTAATGTGACGTGATTTTGTTTCCATAGACCATGTCAAAGATGTCGACAAATGCCAGGTCGAAACAACGATAGATTAGCGAAAGCAGAAGCCAGGTTGCCTGAGGTTGGTAGGTTACAAGTTGAACGAGATGGGCCCTAAGTTTAGACCTGAATCAGGCTGAATGACACAGAAACGAACTGAACTGGAATTCCAGAACCTGGTCGACGTTGTCACAGATTTACGCTTACACCTGCATCTATGTCGCTGTACAAACAATCACTGTTGTACTACGCATGCAATAATTTTTGTGTCGCAGGCCTAGCGTTGTCTGATTTGTGTGGATCTATTACATTTCGGATCGGTGTGAAGACAAATTTGGTCAGAGCGAAAACAGTTCCGAAACAATTGCGATTGGTTGACGTCACGAACGGGAAAATTTGTTTCTAAGATTAGAACTGTTCTGTTGATACAATAGTTCCGCCGCTTCGTTTTTCAACCCCATTTTTTGTTTTAATTGCGATTGCATAAGCTCAGACATCTAGGACTTCTATCATGTATGTATGTATGAGCACTTGTTATAGCGCCCCTTCAAGATTTCTACTCAGAGGCGCTCCCGACTACAGCGCGGACACTGAATCGGAGTTTCACGCCGAAGCGCATGAGAAATTGCGAGTGAAGGACTTGCCCAGGGTCCCTACTCGGCGGCTTGAGGTGGATTCGAACCCGCAACCCTCAGGCGACTGCAAGGCACCGAACATACCGCTACACCACCGCGCCCCACGTATACGCTACATACTTCTATTATGCCATGCAGATGTGGTGTATTTAGTCATATTAACTTACGGTTTATTATCTATCCAGCGTAGCGTTGTTCTGACTTTATTTCTTTTTCCTTCGAATCTTGCATGTAGGGCCTAGTCGCCCTAGTGCATTATGTGGGATTACCCGGATTAGGTCAACTGGTATTCTCTCTATATGTCCAAACCATTGGAATCTTCGTTGAACGACTTTATCTAGCAGAGTTGTTAGTTTGTCATCATCATCATCATCATCATCATCATCATCATCATCATCATCATCATCATCATCATCATCATCATCATCATCATCATCATGTATGTATGTATGTATGTATATGGCCATTTAACGTGACTACCCAACAGATCTAAACAGATGCGACTTAAGAAGTTTCGAAAATGTTTCCTGAGCTGCCTGCGGTGCAATGTTACGAATTGTTAATTGGAGGCTGTTCCAGTGCGAAGGTCCAATACATGAAAAGGCACGGTGCGTCCGCATCGATGTACGGGAGCGTGGGACCATCAAGTCACCACGAGCTGCAGAGCGTAAGGATCGACGACCTGGCTGGCTGGAGACTGGAACACAGAGCTCCCTGATGTACTCTGGGGCTGCACCGATCATTGATGTTCGTCCCATGACGTTCATCATCATCATCATCATCATCATCATCATCATCATCATCATCATCATCATCATCATCATCATCATCATCATCATCATCACCACCACCACCACCACCACCACCATCATCATCATCATCATCATCATCATCATCATCATCATCATCATCATCATCATCATCATCATCAGGTCCTGACTCCAGCCATTTGGCTTATGTGTACGAATAAATAAGTTGTTTGTATAGTGCCAAAAATGTGCGGAGCCGAGCCATTATTGCCGTGCATGGAACTGATTTGCAACCACCGTCGCTGAGTGCGTGGGATTAAACGCTAGGCGCAGGCAGCAGCAGCAGCAGCAGCAGCAGCACTGGGAGACAAATAATTATCCGATTGAAGACGAGCCGTGCACAATCGGTTCCATCAATCACGATTAGACGGAGGAGACCATCGATGACTGTGGCTTTGTTTACGGCGCATCTCCCAGAGCCTCAAACAGGATACAATTATTATCGCCCGTTCGAAACGCTCGCACGTGTTTACGCGCCATTCGCTTGACGGCTGAGGTGATTGGCCGGGCTTAACGCTGTACATCGGTCTGTGACCTCATTTTAGGCCAGGGTACGACTGTCTCCGCACTCCGCAGAGGTAGCTGGTACTTCCGTCGCTGAAAATGATGCTATAGACTTATGATAGAGTCGTTGTGAAACAATTAAGCTTGATTTTCAGAAGCGTGTAAAGAGATCGCGGTGAATTATACCAGGACGTAAGGAAGACGCTCTGAGCAGCTCTAAGTGACTACAGGTCTGTAGTTATTCGTTATTCATTCATTCATTCATACATTCATGATTTATTTATTCATTCAGTAGGAGGTATTATATAACGCCACTTCAAGACCATCTACTCAGAAGCGCTCCCGAGCCCCGACCCAATCCCGACTAAATAGGACAGTCTTAAGATTGGAATAGAACATGGTGGAATGTGCTCTGGTCGCTAGGCAAAGTGTCACAGGGAGCCTATTCCAGGTCGCAGGGCCAGCGACGGAGAAAGTTCGGCGCTGCCTGGTGCAGGTCGTTCTTTCATTAATTCTCAGTCGAAACATTTAAAGATGTCGGTGATTATAGTTCCGTTTGGGTCCGTTCACAAGCAGACTCAACAGTTCTCTACGTTTCTCTTCTCTGTTATCTTTCCCTGGTCTATCGGATATCGACCTTCCTAATTAAAGAAAAATGATTATCTCGCCTTGCCTGTAATAGTCCATTTACGTTGTTAGTTAAGATTTTATCTAAGATTCTTTTTCAATGTAGGCTAGTTGATTGTTAGCCTACTATTAATCAAGGCGCTGACTTGGTAAGAGCGTAGGCTGCTGTCATTGCTTATAATTATTATGATAGAATATGTTATTCCCGGTGTCTCTACTAAGCAGGATCTTGATCCCTTTTGGTCTCCTCTTGTCGCCATTATTGTTATCTCAAGTTGTAATTCACTATGCCTGGTAATGGGTTCAATTAAAGATTGATTGATTGATTGATCGATCAATTGATTGATTGATTGATTGATTGATTGATTGATTGATTGATTGACTGACTGACTGACTGACTGACTGACTGACTGACTGACTGACTGACTGACTGACTGACTGACTGACTGACTGACTGACTGACTGACTGACTGACTGACTGATTGATTGATTGATTGATTGATTGATTGATTGATTGACTGATTGACTGATTAATTGATTGATTGATTGATTGATTGATTGATTGATTGGTTGACCTCGCTTCTCTAATCTATTACTATTTTTGATTGCGACTTTACTCGAAGCGACTATCCACTGATGTCTTGGACGATATAACGGCGTCGTATAGTTAGCTACATCGGTTAGAGCGTACGTCCCATGCGCCTCTGTGCATGCTGATTAGGGGTGTCCAAAATAAATTTTTGGGAATTTAAATTTGCACACCCTCTAATATTGTTGCTTATACAGAAATAAAATTTCATGCAAAATTTCAGGTCTCTATGTCAACATTTGGGGGTTGCTCAATGAGGCTGAAGTTTCAACATATAAAAACGCATCGCTAATGCAATCTAATAGCAGCTGTGCACAAACAAAGCTTGAAATAAAAGTGTCACTGATGAAATCATAGTTTGAATCATGGGGGATTCCTAGGCTCATAGCTTTCAGTTAAAAGTGTCATGTAACTAATAATTAATATAGAGCCTCACTGTTCCCAGATCCTGGATGCTGTGAAATCTTGTAAATAAGCTACCGAAGACTGTAAGACTTTAGCGTGTTGTTTCGAGCATCTGGTATTCGCTTCCTGTTGTCCTCAACGACCTGTATTAACTTCTGCATTTCTTGCTCTGATTTTGTGGTCGATTGGTAAAATGTACTGAGTTTATACTCATCAAAGTCACTGAATGCTCTGCTATATGTAAGTCATTAACAGCTTTCAGGGACTTGACGACTGTTATGCTGGTGTCAGTGACGGTATCTCATTCCAGGCATCTGGATCGTCGACTGACAAAGTAGCTATGCTTATTCCAACAGATATCAAGGCAGCAGATGAAGAGGAAGTCACCAGTTCATGCAATGTCTTGTTCTCCAGCTGGTCATATGTTGCTTTAATCCTGCAAACTTCCAATCACTTCCCCTCTGGATCATTGATTGAACCATTAACTTTTATCTTCAATGGAAACCTTCACAGAAAACAATGACAGTGGCACAAGTCCAAGGTACCAGAGGTGGTTCTGTAGCTTTTTAATTGCAGCCTGTGACACATCTTGTTTATGTCAGAGTACTGTTTGATCATTTGGAACAGCAGCATTTCGTTAAATGTGGCATCGGCACCCACTGCGTGGAATGAGATACCGTCCCTGACAGGTAGGAACATAGATAATTATGTGCTGCAAAATACGAAACTCTGTAAGATTCTCCAACTCACTAGTGGTAAGCTTGAATTCATCATGAAAAAGGTAGATTTTAAGGCAATAAATAAAAGGCCATCCACCTTGCCATGTGATAAGCTCCTGGCGGCCAGGAGTGGTAATGTTTGGGAGTTGGGACTTGGGAGGGGACAGTCCAAAAGTAGAAGTGTAAGCTCGCTCAATTCTTCGTAATATTCTCGTGGTAAATATGAGTACTGTCTTACAGGAAAGCTTGCAAGAATGAACACAATTCTTCGCAAAGCTGTTGCAGCAGCACGTAATCAAGTCGGGTTTCATTCAAAGATTTGTAGTTTGCTTGGTTGATGTTTGGTCAAAACTCCTAAAATCTTTTGAAAAGTGTAATGTTTGGTCCATGACTGGCCATGCAATACTACACGGACTTCACCGATGATGATCTTATGCATGTAGTGTTGACATGCTAAGTGCAACACGTTTTCTGCATCAACTGTTCCAGCAAAGTCCTGTGTTTGACGCCATTGTATCAAAGCACATTCCTAAAACATTTGTTGCAACATCACCGAGATTCAACAACTGGAATGCAGTCTTAGTTTGTGCCTGTCCAGTGCTATAGAAGGAACTTTTATAACTCCGAGTTCCTTACCTACATTATGTCCTGTAACACAGAGAGCAATCCTGTCAACATTGCCTTTAGATCCTCCGTGTTGGTGCCGTTCTTCACATCTAGAACTTTGGCCTCATTGAGCAACCTCTAAAAGTTATTTAATTGCTGAACTTTTTGGCAGATGATATAATATTGTAAAAGGAACAAAATGAGCCTATGTGCATTCAAATCGGAGAAAATTATTTTCCCCCCATGTATTCGTGGACACCCCTAATGCTGATCTCGGTTCGTCTCATTAAGGTGGCTTATTTAAGATAGTTGAATCTCGGACTAGCATGTCCTTACACGAGGACCTTAAAACCACTTTGAAAAGTGGTGGACACTGGTGGTGACGGGACACCATCGTCGTGGGGCGCGGTGGTGTAGGGGTATGTTCGGTGCCTTGCAGCCGGAGGGTTGCGGGTTCGATTCCACCTCAAGCCGCGGCGTATACGGACCCTGGGCAAGTCCTTCACTCGCAATTGCTCATGCGCTTCCACGTGAAACTCCGATTCAGTGTCCGCGCTGTAGTCGGGAGCGCCTCTGAATAGGAATCTGGAAGGGGCGCTATAACAAGTGCTCATACATACATACAATGCAAAGTTACGCCAATAGGCCTATACGTGGCACCCATTCAAACGTGCACCGGTGGTGAAGGATCTCACTCGATCTATTCATTGAAAAATGAGCAGCTAGGTCGAGGCCATAGAAAAACGCCAACATGTTCATCTATTTATTTAGCCCAGCTATTGGTCAAGGCGCCCGTTTGCATCGGCGCAGAATGCACAAGTTCATTTCCCATCCGACGTTTACCTTGTCATCGCATTTCCTTCTCATCATCGTCCAACTCTAAACTTTCCCATCCACCGTCGTCGAGTCCGTCCCCTCATGGCCCTCGGAAATAACCATCGATCACGTTTCGATTGGCCTCAGCGATTTTGTGAGGTACCTAGAATGCGCTATTTTAATGTCCTCATATAAACATACATACATACATACATACATACATACATACATACATACATACATACATACATACATACATACATACATACATACATACATACATACATACATACATACATACATACATACATACATACATATACATACATGCATACATACATACATACATACATACGTACATACGTACATACATACATACGTACATACGTACATACATGCATAGATACATACATGCATACATACATATACATACATATTACATAGTCATAAGTAGATACATAATACATACAGATGGATTAGATACATACATGAACACATACATGTCATACATACATACATATATGTCTACATACATACATTTGTACATACATATATATACACCGTGTCTCAAAATAAACTGTGCTAAATTGTTTCTGTCAGAACTTCGTCAAATTTCCACCAATTTTAATAATTTTTGGTAGGTAGATGGCAAAATGGCCGAAATTTCATGCTATAGATAAATTTTCCACATCACCTGAGTCATATAACCGCTCTACCTTGTTAAACACAGATGTACCAATTTTGTATATAACGCTTACATTTTATTACATGCAACAAACTATCTGACGACTTAATTAGCACGCAGTAAAGTAAAATATGGTTTACTTAGCAGAGTTTATAATTGTTATGACAGATCTGCTTAAAAGTGTTAGAATTGGTGCTCGAAATGTGCCCCGCTTACACGGACACAAGCGCTTAGACGGCGACGCCACTGGCCGACAGCAGCATCAACGATCGACTGGTCAAGGCGCGCCGAATTCTCCGGATCTTAACCCAGTCCACTATAGCATATGGAGTGTGCTGCAGGAGAAGGTTTACCGCTCCAGATTAGCCAACGTCAACGAACTCAAAACGCGTCTGATCGACGATTGGGCGCGCTTTGACCTGTCGATCGTTGCTGCTGCTATCTGATAGTTTGTTGCATGTAATAAAATGTAAGCGTTATATACAAAATTGGTACATCTGTGTTTAACAAGGTAGTGCGGTTATATGAGTCAGGTGATGTGGAAAATTTATCTATAGCATGAAATTTCGGCCATTTTGCCATCTACCTACCAAATATTATTAAAATTGGTGGAAATTTGACGAAGTTCTGACAGAAACAATTTAGCACAGTTTATTTTGAGACACGGTGTATATACAGTCGTACGTATATACATACATGCATACAAGCACAGACATACATATATAAATAGTCATACATCTGTTCATACGTACATAGTACACACATACATAAATATAATGCATACGTATACGGTATACCGTGCCGGATTTAGACTTTGCGAGACTCTAATCCATTAACCTGTGTCAAGTGTCGGCGAGTCTTTCTTCCATTCGTGACCCTCGGAAAAAACCATCGATCAGGTTTCGATCGGCTTTAGCGAATTTGTGACGTAACTAAAATGCGCTATATTAAGTCTCATCATACATACATGTATACATGCATACATACATACATACATACATACATACATACATACATAGATACATACTTACATACATACATAATATTACATATATACACACATGCATTCATACATACATGCATACACACACATAGTCATACATATATGCATATATATATATCAATACATACATGCATACATACATACACACATGCATACATACATACATACATCTATGTATGCCTACATACATAATTGTAATTGTAATTGTAATCGAACTGGGAAGGTGAGATGGTTAGTAACTCAATGCGAAAAGACTGGGGAAGAGAGTTCCAAGCTGATGGGCCAACACGGGCAAAGCACCTAGAGTGGGCCGTAGCAGAGCGCATGCGAGGGACAACCATAAGGCCACGGGTCGAAGATCGCAAAGAGGCCCTCGCAGGTAAGGAGGAGACAAAGGTGCAAAAGACCTCAGGTAGGATGGGGCCACCCCAACAAGGCAGTTACGCATGAGGGAAAGGATTTTGAACTGTACCCGCTGTTGGATAGGGAGCCAGTGAAGGGTATCCCGAATATAGCCTGAGATATGGGCAAACTTTGGAATGTCGCCTATAAGCAGAGCCGCTGCATTAAGAATAGACTGGAGTGTGTGAGTATTAGAGGCGGAGAGAATCCAATGTTTGCAACGTTGCCAAAGTCGACCCGAGTGCAGATCAAGGCGTGGATCAGAGTAGTAATGGCATGCAGTGACAGAGAGCTGCGAATGAAACGTAGGACATACATTTATGTATGCATACACACATAGTCATACGTAGATACAGGACATCAAACACCTTCAGCTTTTTATTCTTCGGCAGATCACATCATGTAGACTATTTATTTCCTTTGAGCTTCTTACGTAAGTAAAGTATAAAATAATAATTCAACAAGGAATGCAAGACATGCACATAGACTGTGCATACACCCATGGATATACATTAAACGCCAGCTTATTCGTGTAGCTCTAGTATAATCATTCAAACAAGTTCACGATTTATGCACCTGGAATATACATACGCTCAGGAAAATACTCTTGCATCATACATGCAAGCTGGCATATGCTGATCGGAATCAAATGTATTATAACTATAATTCATCTTCAGAACTCTATGAAAACATGCTGTACATTATTTGATAACGTCAGTCAAAGATGGGCAAAACAGTAGCTCATTGTGACTTGCTCTTGCCACAGACATGTTTGATTTCTAATCTCAAATTTACTTTTTGTAACGTTGATTAAACTTCACATAGGGGCCTAAGGTATAGGCTGCCGTACAGCCTAACTTAACTCTAAGTTAATATGTTAAAGTTAAACTGTTTCAGTACAATTAAAAAATTATTCAATTAGAATTTGAAATTTCATTTTTTCATTTTCGCGTCAAATTCAATCATTAGGCCCTAAACTAATTTTTCAATGTCTAATTTTCAGACTTGCGTAGGCCTCTGAAAAGTTCGTAGGCCCTAGGCACAGTGCCTGCTGTGCCTAATGGATAATACGGCCCTGAGTAGCCTACAATTCAAAGTTCAAACACAAAAATATATTCAACCGGCTTTTGGATAGTTTTCAGCAACTAAGCTGCAATGATGGGCGTCCGCAGGAATTTTTTTAGGGGAAGGCAAAGTTTTAAATTGTTGGCACAGGTACTAACGAGAGTGTCGAAAGCAACCTATCACGTCACCCTCGGCACTGGCTCCCGCGATTAGCGGGTCTGGTACGGATCCCAACAGCCGCCAGCGCTTTTGGAAGCATTTGACACTTTATGGGGCTGTTGTTAGCGTTCTGGGATCCGTTTTCAGCCATATCTGAACGTTTGCTTCAAAAACAAAATTGCTAAATGTTTAAATGTTTTTCTATATTTTAAATTGTTCAGGTTATCTTGAATAGTTTGGATAAAAAAATAAAATGTGGAAAAATCATAGCCATTAATTGTTAAAAACTAAGATGATAATTAGGCTAAATTTGGTAAAATATGCACAAAATTAAGGAGAAATTCCCCCCTTTCCCTTCTGGACGCCCATGGCTGCATTTTCACCGTTATAGCTTTCGTAAAATCGTAATCGAAACCTCTAAGTTTCTAAAGCGCTACTCTAAAGTTATGTGTAGGGCACCAGCTTAATCACGAGCGCTGAATGAGAGAAATGAGTAAAACATGCCACTCAGCCAATATCTAAGCCAACGAAGGCTTGGCGTCGTATTTTATAGGCGTAAACGGTCTTCAACTTTTTGCACTGCAGTCTGTATACAAAAGACTTAGGCAGGTTTAATTAAGTTCTACGTTTGGAGAAGAGTCGGTTGTCTAATAAGAAGATGACTTCCTGGTAGAGGCCACTTCATCGCAGTCTCGAGATTTTTACAACGCCCTGCAGGAAAAAAGCTAAGTCGCGGAACCAGCTCATTCATAGACGCTCAGTCAAAACAGCATCGATAGGCAGGTATGGTCAGAATCGGTCCTGTGGGTCTAGATTTAAAGGTCAGGAGTCAGAAGCATGAGGTCATTATCCTGGCCCTACTATCCATGTCCATGAAAATGCTGGCTGGGTGAGCGCTGATTAGGTGCCTTAGTAGGCTTTTAGTCGGGGCTGATGTTCTATAGACCTAATGGCCTACTTATAAACCCGGAAGCTTTACCCTCGAAGTCATAATCGTAAACTCAACATTTCTAGAGTGCTACTCTGAAACTAAGCGCAGGGCACCAGCTTATTCACGAGCGCTGCGTCGTATCAGAGGGGTTGTCCAGAGATCGGTGTCCATTGAAGGTCCGAGTCCGGTTTCCAGAGAGACCAGAGACACCAGATCAACATCATGTCCAATGAAATCTAATTTGCTGACTCCTATAGTGCAGTTATGCCCACGACAACGATCATTGTTCGCTACGGTTGGTATGTGCAAGTTGACAGAGGCAAGTCTTAAGTCTAGACCTGAATATCAAAGAATTTAAAGAACGAAATGAATTTGTCAGTGAATTCAACAGCTTTGGAGCAACCAAAGAGACAACCCTTAGGAGATCCCAACTGTGTCCATTGGTCGAGTTAAGTAGGCCTATCTATAGATGTATGAGGAGTGAGCATGGAATGGGGGACTCTGTGAGCAGTTCCTTCAAGCGGCGATAAGCGTCGCCAGTATGTGATGTGGTCAAACTTTAGACAACTTTAGCGTAAATAAACCATAGACATCATATATTAAATGTAAGATGTCTATGAAATAAACCTACCGCACAACAGAGCACACAATGTTACCTAGAGTAGCCAAACGACATCCCATCCTGGCGCCACCTATAGCAGCCATTTTTTACAGAGTCCCCCATAGGGATAGATCGGCCATTAATTGTATACAAAAGACAGAATTTGAATGGAATCTATGCTCAACGGACAAACAATGTAATAAATGTAATTTATTTCAGTAACATGCTGCTATTTAGGAATCTTTTGTTATGGCTCTGGCAAGAGAGCTTTGAATAGAGATGGATGATTGTTATGAGCGCTGGATAAGCGCTGGAACCATGCTTTTGCTAACTGGATTAAGACTGTAAGAGTCAAAGCAGAACTGATTCTACGAGTAGGCCCTGTGTACCGTCTCAGGGCCGTCTGTGAAATTGAGCCGATCTGAACCTGGTTAGAAGATGACATCGTTCAGTCAAACACCACACCCGAACTGCATGCGCTTCAAGTAGGGTCAACAAGTCAGCCAGCGAACTCATCTGTTGTCGTAATATCACACAGGATTTTGGCATCAGTATTTGAGAATTGAGACACACTGTGTTGCTGATATAGGACAATTCATACGGGATTAGCTTTACAGCGTGAAAGACGCTCGGTGCCATTCACAATGTGCTTATACGGGCATCTTCATCTTGCTTATCTAATATCAGTGTTTCCCAAAGTGTGTTCCGCGGAACCCTATATATTTGGGGATGGGGATGGGTGGTAAAAACTGTATATACCCGTTAACTACATGTTATTAATATTAAACATACATAGGCCTATTGATCTCCTTCGCAGACGCAATGCATGTATGCCATAATATGGTTTGTTTAGGCCAAGGTTCTTCACTGAACTGAACACCTCTGACAGTGTTTAATCTAGTCCCCTTGCTGTCGGGGGGAATCGAGGGTTCTGGGGGGTATCCAGCTTACTCTAAAAGTTGACGACTGGGGGGGATAGTAACGAGTGTTTACAAGAACAAGAGTTTAAAAATTTTCGAGGAATTTTCGAGGAATTTTCGAGGAGGGGTAGTAACGAGAGTTTTCCAATATTCGAGGGGGTGGGGTATTAACAAGAATTTTTCCAACAAGAATTTTCGAAGGGGGGATAGTATTGAGAATTTTCCAAGACAATATTCTACAAAATTACATGTCTTTAATTTTTCTTGGGGCTCAAATTTCATCTCTTTAATTTTTCTGGAAGGGGGAGGGAACTCGATCCTGGGGAACTTTACCCCCCAGAGACGTCTAGATTAAACACTGCACCTCTGACACGACGCAGCGCTCGTGAATAAGCTGGTGCCCTGTGCTTAGCTTTCGAGTAGCGCTTTAGAAATTATTTTGGGTTTTACCATTACGATTACGAATACTCAATAATTTATGTTTGTTTAGCGGAAGAGAGTGCAGATATCGTTGATTTGGGGAGGGTATACCATGTCGAATTTGAAGCCGGATGTAACTGAGTGTAAGGGGAGATAGCCTTGATAATCGAGGCTCCAAACAGGACCAGAGGATACAGATTACTGTAACTGTATACAGGAAGATATTTCATTGGGATACGCAATTAGGCCTACGCATAACGTCAAATGTAACCCGATGTAGAGCGAGGCACATGACCCTAAAAGATCATTAACTTATAGTAACCTATATGTACTACGCATGCAATTAATATGTTTTTAACTTACTATAGGCCTTCGCAGAAAACAGTTAGGCCTAGGCCTAAGGCAGATTGGCCTTCATGAGCATATTAGGCCCTATTCCTAGGCCTTTATGCGGAGATTTGTGGAGCTTGTTGTTGACTGCACAACATGAACCTTCCTGGTTAGCTGCCCCAGCCTCTTTTTTTAATCATGAGTTGTGGCCGCACATCAATAGTCTATTGTTCGGCGTTTAGCTGTAAGTGACGCTATATAAATATTTACGACTTTACACTATTACGGTTAGCAAGTCACGACTGTATACGATGACGTTCAGCATTTTACGACCCTACCTGCCTATTAATTTTATTTTGACTGAGCGCCTGTGAAAACACTGCTTTTTCACAAATCCTATCCCGATTCCTTCTCCTCCCTCACCTCCCTCGCCATTTCAACTCTAAGCATCATCCACCTTAGCCGTCTGACTGTCTGCCTGCCTAACTCTCTGGATTTTGACCCCCTGCCTATCGATTCTGTTTTGGTTAAGCGCCTGTGAATAAGCTGGTTCCCGCGACTTCGCTTTTGTGGGCGCTGTAGAAATATCGAGTTTACGATTACGATTACGATAAGCAGGATTCTGCGACCTATAGCTTTTGTGCGCTGTAGAAATTTAGAGATTACTATTACACGATGAAGATTACAAGCGGTTGTTGGCTTTTAATTAAATGCTGCGAATGATTTGAAATTGTACTGAAACATTCAAGTTAGAGCATATCGCAGCAATCTTTTTTTACAACATCAGTAAATGCAAGAACTTAATTTCATAGAATTATACAATCGAAGTAAAGAAGAAAGAAACTGTTTCTGCTTTAGTTACAAACATTTAGCAAACGAATTGTTAGAGCAGAGTATATCAAAAGCATTTCAAGACATCTGCTTTAAGCTAGGCCTATATATAACAGTAAGTATAGAATGCGACGATATTGTACCATGCCGAGACTTTCATGGGCGCTGGGAAGTATACATCATGCATATGTATACTTGCACACATTACATACTTACATACATCATACGTATGTATACGTATGTACATGCATGCAAACATACATAAATAAAATCCACGCAGACTTACATATATATATATATATATATATATATATATATACAAGCATGCACACATTGATAAATACGTACGTATATAAATACAAACATTCGTGCATATAAATTTAAAGATATATGCATGCATTCATACATATATGCATACATAATTGCATAAATACATACTCATATACATGCATACAAACGTACTAGTCGTCAGGTCTTATATTGTTATTTTAGCAATGAAAATCCAAATTGCCCTTATGGATCTAAACTTGTTGTGTCCATGAAAGAGTTTTGATACAAGCTGTCCCTCTCATTAACATCCTATCCAGTGCACGATTAATTCTCATGCGAAACGGATGATAACTAAAGCATCGGTCTTAGTATTCCAATCATAATGAAAACCCAGCATCTCATGCCTCTCGCTATTGTAGTGCATTTGAAAGGGAGAATATATCTCACTTCCAACCAGTCGTGGAACTGCAATATCCAGCAGATTAAGTTCAGAATCTAAAAGCTCGATTCTGCTGTACGGATAATTTACCAAAATTCTACCGTCAATACCCTCAAAACACTCCGCACCGCCTGATCTGAGTGATGATTGATATTCGCGTATAATTCTCCCACTCATATCGATCTCCAACAATTTTGCTTCATATTGGTGGTCAGCGGTAGCCAACAAAAGGTTTCCATTTGATCTCTGAATTGCGCTGCTGACATATCTGAACCTATGAACAGCTGGGAACAACCTTACTTCATGCTGCACGAAACCATTCGCATCATATATGCCTACTACAGTAGGTTCTGGACGTTCCTGCCTTGCAAGGATAATTAGGCTACCATTAGCGGATACGGATATGGGACCAATATCAGACGTTTGTAGCATCAGATCTTTAATCCAGACTGATGCTTTAAACTGGTTTTCATCTTTCGTAATGCGTATAATTGAAGGGTCAGCCCTGTCCACATTTAGTACATATATGCAGTTTGACACACTGCAAGCTGCCATATCTCCCAAATGAAATTCTGATAGCGGGATGACATCTTTTGGCTCGACTAAGTTGTTGCGGTGGTAAATATTGAGCACATAACCTCCACCATGTAGCATGCAAAGCATAAATACTTCATCCTTCACTGTAGTCAGTTTCATGATGAATGAATGGATCGAAGGCTGAGGCAAAATTTCCCAACGAAGCGTCTCCTGAGCTAAAAAAAACACATAGAATCACAAGAATCGAAGTGTGAAGACCTAATGCAATCGGTCACCGTTGTACCTTTATTTATAAATGCAAGACCAATATCAATAGAAAGATTTAAAAAGCTTGATATTGAGAACTACGCAAGACACGATGCCAACGTATTTTATGAGTATGGCTTTTCGGATGACGCGCTCTCAATTTGACTTGGCGTGCTGCTAATGCAGATCTGCATCAGTGCATCAGTAGGCTATATTTATAGTTGGTCATAATCATGAAATAATATATATATATATATATATATATATATAGAGAGAGAGAGAGAGAGAGAGACAGACAGACAGACAGACAGACAGACAGACAGACAGACAGACAGACAGGCAGAGAGAGAGAGAGAGAGAGAGAGAGAGAGAGAGAGAGAGAGAGAGAGAGAGAGAGAGAGAGAGAGAGAGAGAGAGAGAGAGAGAGTCAGTGTTGTAGATTACCATGATAGATTGTCAATTGTCAATTGAGAGCACTGGGTTCAAATTCCAGCGAAGGCAGTAATTCGCTTTATGATTTCGTCTTCTTTTTCCTCCTACCAAATTCAGCTGTGTAGGCTACACTGACTGTACACAGGATGAAGGTTGTGGGCTGGCCATGCGCTCTAATATGCCGAGGCTAAGAAAACAAAGTTGCTAACACTTCATAGTTCATACCCGTGGCTGCCTCGTGATCATTAGACTGCACTATGCATGATATAAAGCTACGGTATTTTCATGAACTAACCAGTGCGGTCCAGAGTTCTGTTGAGTTCATTTCGAAAGAAGTTGGTCGAAAGGATGCTGCTCCATTGCATGGAGACTGTTCTAAGTCTGCTTATCACGAGATCAGCTTTTTCTTTCCAAACAATTTTGGCCAGCTTCATTGCCCTCACTTCCATAGCAACGGCTCTGACGAGGATACACTCCAGCATCTCGATCGGTAGATCTTGCAGCTGCATGTTCAAGTAAACGTTAAACGATATCAGATCTGCTAGAACACTTCGCAAGAGTTTATTACGATATACTCAAACAGGCAGAAGGACTTTTCAATTCGATCCGTAAACTCCACAGCAGTCCAAAAGAGCGCATTTATAAATACCAACTTCCCATTTGAGAAGGTTAAATTTAATTTAAAAATGCGGGGAACTGGTCTTACTTCCTACTCACATCTGATGCTGGTGATCAAGGGATGTTAATATGTAAGGTTTTAGCTAGGCCTATTTGTCGATTTTACATTGTTTGGTATTTATTAATAAGCAGCATATTTCCTCTTTTGTTATGGCCTTTTACTACTTATCAAGATGTTTCGCAATAAAACTTATTTCTCAGACTATATCTGACCATATTCCATTATTCCTCCGTGGGATAATTAATGCCTTAGCGTCAGAGTTCAATAAAAAGTTGCTCTCTTCAACACGTTAATTATGCTCTTTAATGTAATGTAATGTAATGTAATGTAACAAAACATTTATAAAGCGCCACTTAAGAGTCTCTCAGAAGCGCTCAACACTTTACAGTACGTATGGGCTAATAAAGCCATTTGACTAGAGAAAATCATGGAAAATGTCGCTCCATAAGCCACACTATTCAAGCAATTCACGGAGTTTGGATCTCACAATTCATTGCGAATTGCATTATAACGCTGCGAATAGCTTACCGTTGTGTCACTCAGTGAGACGAGTTCTGCTCCTATATGGTTGTCTTCATGCTGGAATACTGCTACAATAGAAACAGTCAATGAACTCCACAGGCAACAATTAATTAGACTAGTATTACTAACTGTGAGTCCGTCTTCGTGAAATAACCTTCCCACGCAATTCGGGCTGAGATTTTGGCCGGTATACCCTATCCACTTCTCTCCGTTGCCTAAATCCTTTCTTTTTTACTCGGGGAGCTGACGCTGGCAGCGCCTCTGAATAGTCACTACTGCTAGAGGCGCTTTATAAGTTTTCAAATACAAAGGGAGGGTTTAGGTGAACGGAAACACTCCGACACGAACAGCAGAAGATCAGCATGCATGGACGCGGGATCGATTCCCGCTATAGCCTCCCAAAGTCAACTCAGCCTTTCATTCGCTAGGTGGCGTTGATGAAATTAGCAGTAGGACGTGATGGACGCCTTGCATGGCTCTCATATAGTTAAATTCGACTCCTGTAATAACTTGTAATCATCCGTTCATATTATGATTTGTAATCATACTGCGATGTGTCAGTTTGAATTAATAATTATTATGAACACGAATAATTATAATAATAATAATGACAATTTATATGGCGCCGCGTAACGCGGCCATACCGCTACAAGGGCGCCTCACAAACAATTAGCAAGAGGGATAAACCTTAGAAAATAAATATGTTTTGAGCTGAGATTTGAAGGAGTCTACTGAGACCACCAATCTGATGGTGGGTGGAAGACTGTCTTCCAGCATCTAGGACCAGCGGCCGAGAAAGCGCGATCGCCGAAGCGCGTTCTCATCCTCCGTCCGCGTAGGTCGGTCTACTAAGCGATCTAAGTCGCAGTCCAGACGCAGAGGAAAAAGTCTCGGTGCAATAGCCACGCAGATATTTAGGCGCTGCTCCATGAAGTGCTTTGAATACAACCAAACAAAGCTTGAACTCGATGCGGAACGGGAATATATTTAATACAATACTTTATAAAGCTATGATACTGTTGGCTGCCACTTTTCAGGCGTTCTTTGTTTATGAGAAAACTGGATTGGGTACCTGGTGCTGAGAAACGTTCTCAAGTGTTAGGACCCCTACTCATAAAAAACTGATTGATTTATTGAAAAACCAAAGAAGTGCAGAACGTAGTATTAAAACCTGCCTTGCATTAATTCGCAGTCTGAGCCTTTAGTCGTCTGTTCGTCATTACTGGATTCAGATGACGTTTGTTTCTCGGACATGGCGTAAGGACAGCACTAGGATCTGCAGAAGAAGAAACGTCGCCTCTTGGCACAAACTCACAATCAACATTAATATTGCAAGAAACGCCAATCGGTTGTCGGCAAATGCTGACTGGGCAAATCGAAAGAGAGCTAACTCAAGTGCCACTGCAAAAGTAAAACGTCTACGACAAAAATTTTAAGCGAATTAAATGATTTGCAATAATTAAAATAATTTTCATATGATAATTATGCAATCGAAGCTTTCGATAAACGAAACCGAAATTAAATAATGACGTCTTGAAAAAATTATTGTGGCGTCACACAAAGGGCGCGATGTATAAAGGGCGTGATCTATTTATACTTTAATAGTGTTATTATATCTATGGGTGTATTACACTTCAAGAAGTAAAAATAAGTATGGTCTTTAATACACCATTTGCAAACGCACAATGGCACAACAGTTCATTCATTCCGAGAATTTGTATAGGGCCTCTTCAAGAGGCCTAATCAGAGGCGCTCCCAGCCCAACCACGGCTAAAAAGTGTGATTTGAGAGACTTATAAAAAGCAGGTAGTTTAAACTTTAGCCGAGGCATTGATCGCAAGTCTAGTGGGAGGCCATTCCAGATGGAGGGACCCACAATTGAAAAGGCTCGACGCTGTCTAATAGAAGTGTGAGCTCGCGGGACCAAAAGTTCTCCTCTGGCTGAAGAACAGAGTTCGACGGGCTGCGAGGTCAGAGACAGCTCCACAAGGATCAGACAAGTAGGATGGAGCGCAGCCAAGAAGGGACCGCCAGACAAGTGCAGCAACTCGGTAGGAGATGCGCTGAGAAACAGGGAGCCAGTGAAGGACATCACGCATATAGGCAGAAACAGAAGCTTATTTAGGAAGGCGGCCAATGGGGCGAGCAGTTGAACGAAGGACTCGATCAAGGCGCCCAATTAGTTCCAGTGGTAGACCTACTAGTACCGAACTGCAGTGATCGACTCTATACTAGTGATAGAGGCATGCACAAGAGGCACAGTAGCATATGAGAGAGGTATCATGAGATAACTCGGAGCTGACGAAGCAGGTAGTAGCAACTAAGAGTGACCGAATTAATATGCTGTGAGAAATTGAGCGCTTGATCCAAGGTGACTACGAGGTTTCGAACTGTGAGAGAGAAAGAGATAGGAGGATGTCACCTCTAGTAGGCGCAGGTCAATGTACGACTATGATCACGTTCAGCTTTTTATTTTTATGACCCTACCTGCCTATTAATTTTGTTTTGACGGAGCGCCTGTGAATAAGCTGGATCCTGCGACCTCCCATTTTTGGGCGCTGTAGAAATTTAGAGATTACGATTACGATGTTGATTACGATCGGTATACTTGGCTTTTCAACATTTGTTGTTTTTGTTGGGTAACAGTCGGCAGCTTACTCTGTTTGCGTTCTATCGTAATGGTCGATCAGCTGAAGAAGCTCACTTCTGACTACCTTTAATGATAGAAATATTGGTAAATAGGAAATGATCGATTGCTCGCTCTTACCCTCTTGTATTGATAAAGTATTATCGATGTATCTCTGTACGTATGCATGCAGCATAGAAAAAGGCCTATGTATGTGTAGATGTATGCATTTATTGCATGTATAAGCTTATGGTCTGTGTGTGTCCATGTGTGTAAGAATGTAGGCCTATAGGCCTATATATGAATTCATGTATGTATTATCTAGGTATATATGCATGTATATATGCATGTATGTATGTATGCATGCATGTATTATGTATGCATGTATTGATTTATGTGTGTATGTATGTGTGTATGTCTGCATTGTATGTATGTAGGAATGTATATTATGCTTGTCGTTCGTTCCTACTGTCACTGTACTAGGTAGTCCGACACCTTTTTAGAACAAATACACCACAAGGAAAGCATCTTTAGGCAGTTAATACTCATGTCATAAATATGTGCGTGGTGGACCGGTGGTTATTAGAGGAGGCTTTTGTAAGGTAATCACAGCACCTGGGCCCGCACGCATTTTCGCCGATCCAAGGGCAGTAGAGCAATATGGACTGATATCCACTAATCTGATTGGCCCGTGTCCTAAACGACCTGATTGACGGCAACCTGATTGGCTGCAATTCTAAACGTCCTGAATGGATGAAGTTATGCCGAAAAAGACGTTATCTGCGAGTCAACATAGCGTATGAAATAATTATTATAAATTGTAACCATCTCAAACAAATTTTTAACATTTCGGTAACGCCAGTTTGTTTTGGAGTGCGGTAATTCTTGAGAAATACTTAGAATAAGTTATTAGTTATCACAATATCACATACAATTCCGAAGTAAAGAGAAACAGAGGTAGCCTATACCAAGACTACGCTGGATAGATAATAGGCTTAAATGAGGACATAATATCACGTCGTTTAATACCAAGGGAGGAATGGGTAAACGTGTAGTTTAGCCTCGTAAATTATTCGTCCATTGTAGCATTATTATTTTTTATTAATCCAACTTCTACTTTTGGCAAGAATCCTTTTGACCTATCCAGCTTCTATTTAAGCACCAATTACTTCTCATCAGTGCAACTTCTATCCAATTAAGAATAATTTTTTCATCAATCCAGCTTCTATTTAAGGAAGATTCTTTTCGTCAATCCTACTTCCATTTAAACAAAAATTATTTTCATCAATCCGACACCCTAGTCTATTTCTCCCTATTTAGCAAGAATACTTTTTCTCAATCCAACTTGCATTCAACGAATGCTGAAACCCATGCAATAGCGAATAATTTACACTAGGCTACACCTTTACCATGAAGCAATGGACTTGACAAATGACCATGGTGTTTATTTATTTACTAGCTTTAATGCGGTCCTGGTCACGTGACTCACGTCACATCACATATCGTGCTCGCAACGCATAACCTGTATTAATCACATTACATCACATGCTGCCTCTCTTCTTTTTCTCAGCTGTTCAATGGATGTAGAGATGCTAAACACGTCCCTCTTCGTCAGCATCGGTTCCTATGGCAACGCTACGTACGACTGTCCGATGTCCATGTCAACCGGTCACGTGACCGTCGCATCTGTCCTGCTGGCTCTGATAACCATGGCAACGATTGTCGGCAACCTGTTGGTCATGGCGTCAGTCTTCCTCGAGCGCAGCCTTCGCACCGTGGCCAACCTGCTGATCGTGTCCCTGTCGGCGGCCGACCTCCTCGTCGCCCTTCTCGTCATGCCTCTGTCCGCCGTCAACCAGGTCGAAGGCTGCTGGATCCTCGGACCGGAAGCGTGCAACGTCTGGATCTTCTTCGACGTCCTCTGCTGCACCTCGTCCATCTACCACCTGGTCGCCATCGCCTTCGACCGCTTCTGGGCCGTCAGTCAGTCCGACTACATCCACAACCGTTCGTCGCGACGGATCCTCCTGATGATCGGCCTCAGCTGGGTACTGTCGGCGGTCATCAGTCTTCCGCCGTTTCTAGGCTGGACATCACCCCACGGAGAGGACCTCGATCTGACGGGGCAGTGTCTGATCAGCCAGGACCGCGCTTACACCATCTTCTCGACGGTCGGCGCCTTCTACCTGCCGCTCGTGATGATCATGGTCGTCTACGCGAAGGTCTATCGCAAGGCCAGGGATCGAATCCTCAAGAGACATTTCAAGGTCGCCGGGGAGTCACAGCGCTCTGCAGCCACGAGGTCATCAGCTGCTTCCTGTTGCAGCAGCAGCTCTCGAAAGGCCACGGTCACCGACGATGATCGGACACTGCGGATGGAGAGACTGAGGAGTGAGGTTGCCATGGAAGCAGTGCCATTGTCGAGCCTCAGCCTCAGCAACTGTCGAGAGGCGGGAGATGCTACGCTGCGGTCGTGTAGGATAGCCGAGACTGAGAATAAACTGGCGACCGGTGAGAACAGCTACCAGGTCCCCGAGTCACCGGCGGCTCACTCGACGATGACCCTCTGCGCTCAGAGGGGCTCCATCAGCGGTTCTTCGGTGGATATCAGCCGAAGAGACGGAGGTACTGAGGTCATGGGAGTGGCAGGGGAGACCCTGCGGACCTCCTCGAGTGGACACTGCACGGTCGCTCCGTCCCCCGGGACGCGGGAGAGGACCTTCAAGAGGAAGATCGAGCAGAAGAGGGAGCGCAAGGCGGCCAGGACGCTGACCGTCGTGACTGGGTCCTTCGTCTGCTGCTGGCTGCCCTTCTTTGTCGTGGCTACCCTGCGTCCAGTCTGTGGTGAGCGTTGCCAGTTTCCACATCTGCTGACCAGCGTCATCCTGTGGCTTGGCTACGTCAATAGTTTGCTGAACCCGATGATTTATACGCTCTTCAATCCGGACTTTCGCCACGCATTCCGAAAGATTCTACTCGGAAAATACCGCTGCTGACAACATCCCCAAATGACAGAGATGATCGAGTGTGACTCAATGAATAGCTCTATCAATGAATATATGGTTGAATGAACGTATCAATGACTGAATGACTGTATCACTTAATAAATGATTAAATGAATGAACAACTGCATCATTGAATAAATGACTATAATGAATGAACGAACGATTGAATGACTATCACCGAACGAATGATTGATGAATGAATGAATGAATGAATGAATAACTATCACTGAATATATGAGTAAATAAACGAATTACTGAATGATTGCATCACTAAATGAATGCCTAAATGAATGAAAGAATGAATGAATGAATAAATAACGGTGTCACTGAGAAAATTACTGAATGAATGAATGATTGAATGACTGCATCACAATGAATGATTAAACGAATGAATGAATGACCTAATGCCAGTCAATGACTGAATAACTATCACTGAATGAATGATTAAATGAATATATTAACGAATGAATGAATCATGACTGAAGCAGTGAATGAACCAATCCTAAAATCGAATAGAGGAATATGCAGACGAGCGAGTTAAAATGGAAAGTTGAAAAGCATCGTCGTTTCACAGAGTTAACGAAGATCTGAAGTGAACAATGAAGAAATTAAATTCTGAATGGATTAAAGGCCTGGAGAACAAATAGCGATCAGGTCTATAGAATGATATGTTAGGCGAATTGAAACAGACTGTAGCTAAACGGAGCAGGACGAATGAGAGCAACAAGGACGCTTTAAACGCTTTGTGGGTGAATTCATAACTTAGAGATCTATTGAGATATGCGACGGTTCTGACCTCTACGAATTCCCATGTCCGCAACTTATTCATGATTTTCGACCAAAGCCTCGGCTTTTCCCTCTCTTTCTTGCTTCACGCCTGTCGGTGACTTTCGCAGAATTTCCCTATGCTTGACTTTAAAAAATGTATAATAGGGCCTATGTATGTACATGTAGCTATAGGGAACAAGAGTTCAAATCAAACGACTTCTATAGCGCACCACGAACGATAGAAAGAATTGCCAAACGTCAAGATCAACGTTGATAATTATATACATGTATAGGCTATACAGTGCTTTTTTTCTAGAAAAAAGGTTCCGGAACTCAACAAATTCAGAACAATCATAGGGGCATATTTTATGCTAATATTTTAATTATATTTATGTTTCATATATATCAGTATAAATAAACACTGAGAGAACTTACATTAAATTAAAGTATCTAAATAATTTTATATAATTTTGTATTAAAAATTTAATTAAAATAAATTATTTTTAATGGCTGAAAAAGGTACCGGGACGCCGTTCCGGACCGCTCCGGCTGAAAAAAAGCACTGCATATATAAATATATGTATATATATCAACGAATGTTTTTTTTGCAACATAATCCACTGTACAATATTATAGGCTACTAATAGCCTATAGGCCTATACATGTAGGCCTAGCCTTCAAGCGATTTCCATGCAATAAATATTTTCAGTAGCAAACAGCAGAGGCCTACATTGAGGATGCGTAGACCTATGCATTTCCTTTGGGAAGTTATAAAGAAGAACGAACGGAGATAGACTGGCATTATAATTCTTTCTGAAGGGTCACAATTTAGACAGACGGCAATTTTTCTTACGGTACGAGTCCCACGACACATCGGCAAACAGATGGGATGTGCCTTTAAGTTCAGCATGATCTGTAAGCTTACTCCTTTGGAAGATATCACCGGATAGATGACGTTTTTTATAACAAGTTATAAAAATTTGCTCACGTGCTGTGAGCATCGACAGTACTGTTGTCGGCGACTTAATTGTCGCTACCATAAACAGCGTGAGGCCGAAAGATAAGTTGCTCTCATACACACTCCGGGCATATTTTTCGACAGATCTCGGTCACAAAATTGGTGTTGGTCTATACAATATACACTGTGTCCACGATAAAGTAGAACACTCATCATCATCAGGATTCATGGGCCGAAGGCCCGTAGGTGTCCAACACTTGCATCGGATCCATGGGCCGAGGCCCGTTGGAGTCCAATGCTTGCATTGGATTTCATACGTATTTTTCTTTACGAACGGAGCATCTGCACCCATCCGTTCGACCTTCGCACTTCTTCCTTAAAGAGAGTTCCAGGCTTAGGACTGGCTCTGATATCCACTATCTTGTGGTATCAGAGGCGGCGATGCCGCCCACGTTTGCCAGCTTTTCAGGGTTCCTGCTGAGCCTGTCCACCTCGCGTAGCGCCCTAGGTGGTACTTTAGCCAAGACCTTCACCACTGATGGCATAGCATCAGCAGGCACTCCCCTACTGACTGTTGCCACCCCCTCACCACGTTGAGGTGTGAGTCGGACTTTGAGGGAGAAAGTAGAACACTAGACTTTGTGAAATATCTTGGTCAATTGTAGTATTATAGGTACTAATTTGGTGCACATGAGCTTCAGTCTATTCTAGCTATACCCTGCAAATTTTTATTACAATTGATGCAACGGTTACGAGAATATACCCTTATGAAATTGTGTGGTTCAGGAACCAAGTTAGTAGTTACCGAACAGTAAAACGCATAAAAACTGCTGTTTCTACCAATATCTTCAATATTTTTAAAGTGATTTATTAAATATTTTGTACACCGTAACGCCACCCAATTTGACGTGGGTCAGTGAATTGTCATAACATTTGGGTGAAAAGAGCGGTTTTGTTGAGTTCAGCGGTCACAGTTGATGTTCGAAGTGCCCGCCTTCAGCGCGCACACAGGCTCTGAGTCGCTGAAGCCACTGATTGACAGCGCCGTCGATGATTCGTTGATCGAACCGGCTCCACTCCTCGATTAGCCGCTCCCGGAGATGTTCCACATCCCTGATTCTTGTCCGATAAACGCGATCCTGCAACACTCCCCAGACCTTGTAATCCACAGGATTGAGATCTGGACTGTTTGGTGGCCAAAGTGAAGGAGTGATGAAGGCTGGAGTCTCACGTCTCAGGAACGCAACAGTCTCATGTGCTCGATGTGCTGGGGCACTGTCTTGCTGGAAAATGAAGAATTCCCCTGATTGCTTGCGGATGGCTGGCAAGAGTTGCTGCGAGAGAAGAACATCACGATAATATGCGCCGTTAATCTTCACCCCCGGTTCCACAAACATCAGTTCTGTGCAGCCCAAGGAAGACACGCCAACAGACACCATCACCGACTTCGAAAAAGTTGTTCGGGTGTGCAGCACTCTGTCTACAGATATTGTCTTCTTTCTGGTTCCTGACTTGACGTTTAATCTATCGTTCTGCGGATTGATAGGCGAGGCCACTGTGAAAACCTTTTCATCAGTAAACCAGATGAAGTGGACCTGGTGTTGAGGATACATCCGAAGAAGCTGCTTTGCACGGACAATCCTGGTAAGCTTATTGGCGCTTGTCAATTCTTGCGCGCGCTTCTCCTTCAGACTTTTCGAACGGAGGTCTTTCATAACAATGTTGTGGACGCTGGATTTGGATATACCAATCTCTCTAGCAACTTCACGGATCGACAGATGCGTGCGCGGCTGATCATCCTGACTCAGCACCAGTTTTTCGACAGCATTGATATTTGTTTGCGTTCGTAACGCCCGATCTCGTGGTTTCCTTGCAACTGATCCGGTGGTGGCAATCTTTTTTAACAGCTTGCTGACACCAGCTAGGGACCAATTCTTCATTGGAAATTCTTTAATGAGTCTCCTTGCGCCATACCCCTTCGTCTCTCTCCACTCCTTGATTAAAATCTTGTCCTCTGCGGTGAAAACCATTTCTTTACAACGTAAAACAGGTCTCGTAGTGTAACTGTTTCCGAAAATATCGCTTATAAACAACAGCCTATGTATCCTCTGCGGTAGCCAGAAAAATGACGTCATTCCTATGCGTTTTACTGTTCGGTAACTTGGTTCCTGAACCACCCAATTTCATAAGGGTATATCCTCGTAACCGTTGCATCAATTGTAATAAAATTTGCAGGGTATAGATAGAATAGACTGAAGTTCATGTGCACCAAATTTAGTACCTATAATACTACAATTGACCAAGATATTTTACAAAGTCTAGTGTTCTACTTTATCGTGGACAGAGTGTATAGGATAAATCACTCTCTGAAAACAAACCATAGCCTATATAAGTACCCCAGTACTGGGTGAACTTTAGTACCTTGGGCTGAACGATTACACAGTAGGCCGATCTTTGGGCATGGACCCCGGACGGTAGACTACCAGGTTTTCTAATTACGACACTAACCCTGCAGGCCTAACCCCGACCATAACCAACACTCACGACGCTAGTAAACTTGTGCACTATATCCTCCAGCCCCCGATACTATAAGCTTGCCAAGTACTGGATAGAAGGCGCTGTGATGCTAATGTATAGCTCAAGTGATGGTCGGTTGTTAGCGCAGGAGTGATAACATCAGCTACTGCTATAGCCGCTGCAGTGTTTCTCAACCCGAGTGCATGTCATGCCACTCATAGGTGCCATGGGCCCATGTATCACCTCTGTGGGTGCCGCGCCTGTATTATACTTATGCAGCGTCTTCGTTGAATGACGCCGGTGAATCATCTGGTCTCCTTGACGTGACTTTTGTGTGGCGCGAACAAATTTAAAAGATTTACACCGGTCTACATTACATTACATTCTGTCAAAAATGTGAAAAAAACTGTTGATTATTACTTCTTACAAAGGCCTATAATTATTTCTTTAAGAAATTAAAGTTGTGTAGAAATAGTCGCAATCAAACACCACGGTTGAATACGAGAAAGGCTCAGGAAAAGGTTGGGAACCATTGGCGTGGAGACCACCTATCTATGCCTCTTCAGCGAGAGGAGGATCGAGAAGTCGATTCGACGACTGCGTTGAACTTGAGGTAGGCCTACTTAGTCCGACCTTCGTTTTTGCGCCGATTCTTGAGGAACCTAAGTAAGTAAGTAAGCAAGTAACTATAATCTTTACGCAAGAGAAACGCTTTACAACAACAATACATACAATAGTGAAATAAAATAGCGCAATATCAGTAACAGTGCCGGGTTTAGGTAGGCCTGTAGGCGAGTTAAGCGGCTGTCTAGAGCGGAATTTTTCAAGTGGCGGCAAATTCCAGAAAAATACATGATGGTCACTACCGTCAAAAAGATGTCTTTTATCAGTAAGGGAAGGCAGTTTTGTCCTTGCCTATAGCACAATGGGTTCAACCATCAACGAAGACAGTGATTGCGGTGCAGAGATCCGAGTACGATTGGCAAAGGGGTATGCAGTGGCTACAGACCTTAAAAACATATGGAAGAGCCATGACATAACAACAACAACAAAGATAAAGTTATGGAGAGCACTGGTTTGGCCATAACTTTATCTTTGTTGTTGTTGTTATGTCATGGCTCTTCCATATGTTTTTAAGGTCTGTAGCCACTGCATACCCCTTTGCCAATCGTACTCGGATCTCTGCACCGCAATCACTGTCTTCGTTGATGGTTGAACCCATATATTATATGGTTGTGAAAGTTGGACACTGAGGAAGGAGGAGGAGAGAAGAATAGAGGCATTCGAGATGAAGTGTCTGAGATTGATCATGAATATATCTTGGACGGAAATGCGGAAAAATGAATGGGTGCTGGAGGAGGCTGGAGTGGAGAGGAGTCTCCTGAAGACGGTAAAAGAAAGAAAACTTAGTTACTTCGGACACATCATGAGAAGAGAGGGAATATGCTTGGAGAAAGACATTATGCAGGGTACAATGCCGGGAAATCGGAAAAGAGGAAGACCAAGAACAAACTGGTTGAGCAACATAAAGGAATGGACTGGATTGACAATGGAGGAATTGATAAGACTGACGGAAGACAGGAGACGCTGGAGGAATATTATTCATGATGCGGCCGACCCTCGAAACGAGGATGGCTGAGAACAGAACAGAACAGATAGCACAAAATTGTCATCGGCTGCAACTGATCAGTAATACAAAAACAGATGCAATTAATATTATAAACAATTTTGAAAGTCTAAACAGACATTTTCAATTCACTGGGTCAAAGAAAACAGCGGAAACCTGGCCTTAATTTCATTAACTATTCTTTCAGTTAGGCTACACATAATACCTGCAGCTGCATCCCGTTGCCAAGGCGACCATGTGCTCCCTGGTCGTGCCATCGAGGCAGTCGAGCAGTATTAGGTCGCGGCTGGAGAGGAAGCTGACGCAGCCCCATTCGATCTGCTTGGACTTCGGCCAGAGGGAGATGAACTCAACGTACCAGGGCAGGTGCTGCATAGGGAGACAGCGACCCCTACAAGTCACCTCAGCCACCGGACGAACGGATGAACAGATGCCATCGGTTATCATACGCTCCGTCCACTGGCCAGTGCACTCCAGCGGCATATCGGCTGCACGATAACAGCAATAGCTATCGAAGTACAACTGCCATTAAAAATACAACTGCTATCGGATGTAGGCCTACAACTGTTATCAGAAATACAACTGTTATCAGAAATATAACTGATATCAGAAGTACAGTCAGTCAGTCAGTCAGTCAGTCAGTCAGTCAGTCAGTCAGTCAGTCAGTCAGTCAGTCAGTCAGTCAGTCAGTCAGTCAGTCAGTCAGTCAGTCAGTCAGTCAGTCAGTCAGTCAGTCAGTCAGTCAGTCAGTCAGTCAGTCAGTCATCAGTCAGTCAGTCAGTCAGTCAGTCAGTCAGTCAGTCAGTCAGTCAGTCAGTCAGTCAGGTGATGAAACTGCGAACAGTTTGGAAGGTGTTATAAATCTTATAAGAAGTACAGTTGCTATCAAAGCTACTAACGTCATCAGAAGTACAACTGTTGTCAGAATAAATCTTATCTGAAGTACAATTGCGTCAACAAATTTTAGGCACTTTTTGACCCCTTCCCCTTGTCAACAACTCTTAAACATTGACGGACCCCTAAAAATTATGTCAACAATCCCAGAAACCCCCCCCTACAAAAAAGAAACACAATGGCTCAATACATGTAGAATCATTTTTTTCAACTTTTTTACACTAAAAAATGCATTCTCGAATTTCAAAATATATGAATTTAGTTTATTACCAGCTTTTAGTAGTATTAAACATTAAGCATTTTATACATTTTTAGCATTACTTAATGTTTTGGCTACCATTTTGAAGGGTCTGTGTTGATTCATTGGATAAAAATTTGTTGACGTCAAATTGTACCGAACCCCCCTCGAACCCCCTTGTCAATAACTGTCAAAATTTTCCAAAGCCCCTCCCCTATTTTGTTGACATAATTAATGGACGACCCCTTATCAGAAGTACAACTGCTATCAAAAGTACATTAGAAGTACAGCTGCCTTCAATAGGACAACTGCCACAAGAAGTAGCCTACAACTGTAAACAGTGAGACTGTTATCAAAACCTCAACTGGTATCGCAATCACAACTATTACCAAAAGTAAACTTTCAACAAAGCACAATCTCCTATCAAACGTAGAGCCATTTAAAGTGGAACTCAAACCAACTCACTGTTGTAGGCCAATATTCTTCAGCTACAGGTGAAAATGACAGATAATAGTAATAGTAAAAGCAGAAGCAATTAAATCAGCATACAGAGTAGGCCTAAGCAATAAGCAGAGCATAAAACGACGCAGCTGGCGAATAACTGCGAACTCAAATCCGAACTCTAACTAGCGAAAATGTGACCTATAGAGTTCTTATCGACTTTCAGACTCACATGCGTGGGTTTCCTGCCAGCATGCCCACATTGAGCTAATGTAGGACCCATATTCGTATAAGTGACCTGTAAAAGAACCCATGTGGGTCCCATCTAATGTTCATTGAAACTTTGGCAGCAGGGTCATTACATTAGCAATCGCAGGCTTATTCTGTGTAGCCTACAGTTATAATTAGCTACAATGGTTAGAGCGTAGGCTGCGTCTCATGCGCCACTCACTGTGTTACAGTGTGCGGATCGCGATTCGCTTCCTTATGCTGGCTTATTTAAAAGATTTAAATCTCAGGCTAGCACGGTCAATACACCGGGACCTTAAATGGCGTGGCATCCATTCAAACGTGCAAGCGGTGGTGATGATGGATCTAAAACCATCCTTTTCAGCCGGGGTTGGGTCGGGAGCGCTCCTGAGTAGTAACCTTGAAGGGGCGCTATATAAATCTTTGGAATGAATTAATCTCACCCGATCAGTTCATTGAAAAATGAATTATATGTAGGCCTATATTATAGGCCTATAGCGATTGTAGGCCTGTATGAATGAATTATATAGCAGCTGGGGCCATATACGATCGCTATATAAAAACATGCAGGCTACATTTACATTTTACCTGAGGCAGGATTCAGAACGGAAAATGATTTAGCGTCGTTGGTCTCGTGCGTGGTTTGCTCTATCTGTTGCAACTGACAACGGACGCTTTCCGCTGGTCCACGACTTGGTGCTTCCGAATCCGCTAAGGACGGATGCGTTCCATCGGACCAGACTCCGACCGACGTTCCAGTATCAGACTCCGTATCTGCGAATGACGGTTCCATCGAAGTCACGCCTACAGGATCTATCGTTTCCACCTTCCTGGAGTTACTTCCACCATCCGTCCGGGATTCCACTTCAAACCCAGATGGAGAAACGATGCCGCTTCCAATCTTCTCAGGCGCTTCTTCACCCTCATTCGCCTCTGACCCTGCCTCAAAGGAGGAGGCAGAAAAGTCACCGGGTCCAAAAGTTTCCTCCGCTTCCTTTCGCTCGCATCTTGCACCGCAGGGAGACGACAAAAGGTCGCCGGCTACGAATTCCATGGAGATTTCCAGTGTGTTTCGGTGGTCAAGCCTTTCACCACCATCACCGGCGGATTCAAAGTCTTCAGCAAGTGTCATTCGATGAAGCTCCAGAAGAACACACAGAACGATAGATGTCAAAATGAGTAACCGAGTGGAAGAAGTGAACGAAGCCATATTGTTCTCGACGAGAACTTGAACTTCACTAACTTTAATTAAACGCTGAACTCTAGGCCTACTCTATAGTTAATTCTAATTAAGTTAGGACAGAAGAAGGTCGATTTAGTTCTCAAAGATCTTGCTGCAAACGTCTAACCGTTCCTTACACGTAGCCTACGCAGATAGATACAACATGCACACAAGCATAATGTATCTATACGATTGTATAGCTATATATAGGCCTACACACGATTGTGTGCATGTATACAATCTTAATTTGTAGGCTACATGTAAGGGATGGTTAGACGTCTGCACAAGATCTCATAATTTTATATATATATATATATATATATATAAATTATATATAATTATCTATGTATATATATGTGTGTGTATGTATATATGTAAATATATATATATGTGTGTGTGTGTGTATGTTTGTGTGTGTGGATCTGCAGGCAGATCCGATCGTATGCATACTCTTTATGTTAGATCCAGTGAGACTCACATCAGGTTCGTGAATCAATGGAGTTGAGCAATATTTGAGTGCACGCTAATCTAGGAGTGGTCCAACCGTTTGGACATTGGGTATACAACGGGTAGCGTGTCAGTCCACGTGCGGTCACACTGCTCGAGGGTACGCAATAGTTCTAGTGGAGTGCTTAGCCCGCTGGACTGTCAACCAAGAGGCTGGGGTTCAAATCCCCGCTGGGGCGCATATTACTAAAGTACACATGGAAACTGCTCCAAGGGAATCTGTTTCGAGATTTCTGAGTCACCAGCGCCCCCAGCCAAATCAGCTATGAGTACATTGATTGTACACTGTTGGTGGAAAGATGAGACGGTGGGGGAGAGGACTGGCCACCCACCCTCATATGCTGAGGCTAAGAAAACGATGTGCTAACAAGCCATACTATGGCTGCCTCTCAGGCAAGCTTAAGGTATTGCTCTTCTTCTGTAGCTCAGATTCATTCATTCATTCTGGAGATTTATATAGCGCCACTTCGAGAAATCTACCCAGGAGCGCTCCCAGCCCAGCAAAAGAGAAACGACTTGAATGATTTATAAAACCCAGTTTGATTGATCTAAGGTAGCAAACGCAGCTCCAATGGTAGGTCATTCCAGATGGATCATGGAGGGGCCTGCAACCGAGAAAGCTCCGCCCTGCCTAGCAGTCAAGTGAGCCCGTGGAACTAGAGTTAAGAGTTGCCCCGTCGTTGCGGAGCGAAGCGCCCGACGCGCTACAAGCCTACAACGTCGGACACGGCGGCAGAGGTCGTGCAGGTAAGATGGAGCACAGCCAAGAATGCAGCGTGAAACCAAAGCAGCAATCCGGTATGAGATCCGTTGGATCACAAGCAGCCAGTGCAACACATCGCGTATGTAGGCAGATTCACATTTCAGTGTGACCATGCATGCGCACGTTACAAATTTAATCAAGTAATTAGGCCTAATTACTTAATAATAATAATAATAATAATAATAACATGCGGGCTGTAAGTGATCCACATAACAGCCGATGCATGTCCCATTTAATGCCAATATCATGCTGGAAGAGGTGAAATCTTGAAAACATTACTTTCCCAAACATCCTATACAGTCCTCCAATGCCTCAAGAGATCTACGTCGCATCTTTCACGATGCTTCAGCTCCAAGCAGATAGTATACCACCTACCGTAACTGTCTGTCACCTGGAAGGCCTGCATGACATTAAGACTTGACCCGAAACCGAAACTGATCTGACCTTATTTACCTATATTGACAGACAGCCTGCGAATAAGCTCGAGTAACAAGGGACGCGATGGTGTAGCGGTATGTTCTGTATCTTGTAACCGGAGGGTCGCAGGTTCGAATCTACCTCAAGCCATTGCGTAGCGACCTTGGAATCTCATCCCCGGGTGGCATAAACGCCAATGGACCTGCCTTCAGGCAGAGAACTCGTCATCAATCAATCAATCGATCAATCATAAGATTTATATAGCGCCTCTTCAAGGGTTCTACTCAGAGGCGCTCCCGAGCCAGGCCTGATCATAGAGAAAAGTCTTCAGTTGTGTATAGAAGGAAGTAGAATGAGTATGAGGGGATAGGCGAAGGCAGGATGGCAAGTCATTCCACGTTGTTGGACCAACGATAGAGAATGTTCGGCGCTGCTTAGTAGCAGTGCAGGCAAAAGGGACCAAAAAGTCATCATCATCAACAAGTCAACAGGTTAAAACTATGTGTCCACGAAGTCTCCCGGCTAGAAATTTCTCACAGACACTAACTAGGCCTAATCAACACACCAACAAAACTGAATCAAAGTAAATTATTCATGCAAAAATGAATCAAAGTAAATTAAATGTACATTCCAAGTTTAACAATACATTGCAACAGACATGACACAATTAAAGTTAGGTGGGATATCTCAAAACGATCGATGTCCCATTGTCTGAAGCTCCTAATGGAGTATTTACAGAAGTTCACCTACTATCAGCACCAACTGCGGCTCATCTTAAACAATAGCAACATTACACACACAACCCCCTCTACAAGCAACTGCTGTATTGACAACTACAATATCAAAAAACACAAAAGGTCACAGTGAACTACTTACTCCCACCTGCCTACAAATCCGTTAATGTCATCATTCAAATTAAGCATTAGAAATCTGAGCACTGAGATCATACAAATTTGCATCTTACAAAAGAGTGAGACTAAACTGGTAAAGTATCCCTTTACTTGACATTTGTAACATCAAAAATCACAAATGTCCACAGCAAACAACCTACTCCAAACTGTCTAGAAATCGGACTGTACCATGCACCATCATTCAAATTAAAACATCAGAACAGCGATGATAACAATCACTGAGAAATGTTTCAGAAATTTGATAATTTGCTCCAGACATTTGATTCATAACCGCCCAGGCAGATGTTCAATCCCACGTTTCTATCAACCGTTTCACAAAAACAATAGCCTAACAACATGCCAACAAACCTTCTAAAGAACAAAGACAAAGGCATATGAAACTTGACCTGAGTCACACAGATTCAACTTAGCATGCTCAATCTTGCGATCTTTCACCTACAGACCAGCTACGATACCAGCTAGATCACCCATTATGTCATACAAATCACTAGAAAGAATTTCTTTTAAAAATTACATTCTGTATTACTAATTACTAAATCATAATATCTATATTTATATATATATTAATCTTTATTCACAATCATGATAGCAAATACAAACAAAGGAAAAAGAGAGAATAGATAGAGACAATCTATTGGAGGACAATCCCACTTGCGAACGACAAAAGAATTTGAACAGATGTCGTGAAAAAATTCACGGCAGTTATAGACATTAAGTTCAATAACTTGCTTTGTTTCCCAAGCAGTGGCATTCAGACCTGAATTCAAGATAGCAACTGAATAACGTCAATATAATAACTAGCTTTGTTTCCCAAGCAATGGCCCTCATACGTGCATTCGAGATAACAAATGAATAAGTCAATATAATAACTCGCTTCATTGCATTCGAGATAGCAACTGAATAAGTCAATACAATAACTCGCTTCATATCCCAAGCAGTGGCCCTCAGACTGCGTTCAAGATAGCAACTGAATAAGTCAGGATAATAATTGGATCTGATACCATACAATACCACTGTATTTGATATAGCCCTCCATCCAAAGTTCAGAAGTGAATACACACATGATCATACGACAGAACATCGATGGTGCTGAACAATTGAGCGCAGGACTTGCTCAAGGTCCTCACACAGTGATTGCCCCAGTAGAGCCCAAAATCCATGACAGGTCAAGCACTCGATCATTCCTCTACACAAGTACTGTATAGATAACAATTGCACTTTGAAGTGATCACTGACATGACAATAAACTACTAAGACAACAGTTCTGACATTTTATCACACATGATTACAACAGTTGCCTTTGAAACAGAGCACTTAAAAAGCGCGGCAGCTGTGTAGACATATTGCTCATCGATATAGTGCCACTAGCCTGATACAAAATAGTTTTGGCCAATATAAAGTGTCCCAATTCCAGTAGAAAACATATTAACAACACAAATAATTTCTCATGATTGATCCGGAAATTTTGTCGTCGAACTTCCTAATTTGGGACCAGCGGTTGTAGCGTATCCACGGTTCAACCTCACAAACGAACGTCTTCTTTTTCTCGCCATATTCCTTATTTTGTCAGAGTATTTCACCGCAGGCTTCGTCCCATTGCCAGGCATTACCAGAACCTTTTTCTCGTCAGTATTCCGATGCTCTGGACTGATACTGTTTTGCGTTTCATCTGGAAGAATCAGATTGTTATTCGTATAGGGCGCAGACGTATTTGAAAACCTGTTTGTTGGCAGTTGGATGAGGTTCGACATTATGCCATATGGTTTCATGTGGTAGATTAGGTACTCAAATACGTACATCAGCTGAGGTGGGATGTAATGAAACGTTATTGCGTAGTCACTGCAACAGTCGGGTCCCTGAAATTGAATACAAAGATCAAGTCATTAAAACTGGGGTGGGCAACGATTAAAAATTTTAATCGAAATTAATCGCACGATTAAAATTTTTAACGCTGCGATTAATTTTTAATGCATGTCACTATAGATAACAAGTACAACTACTGTACCGTCTCGGAGTAATTACGTTGAATATGCGCTATATCAATGATTGCAGTCAATAAACAAAAAGCACACAATGCTTTTACTACTTATTTGTAACTTTTTAGTGTTTACTTTTAAATTTAAAGTTTAAACTGAGCGGTTTTATCAAGAATTGTTTTAGCACATTGTAGAAATAATTGGGCACAGTGACAATCGCATTAACTGCGTTAAAAAATTTAATTGCATTAATTAATTAACGCATTAATCAAGTTAATAACGCGTTAAATGCCCAGCCCTAATTAAAACTACTACCACAGCCATTATTATGGTTGCAAACTGATACAAAATTATACTTGTCATAGTGTACGCATAATCGCATATGCACGCATGCATAGATCTGACTAATCATTGATCACCTGTCAAGACCTCTCAAGGGTGCTAAGTCACGCCACTGAGTCCGCCCACCCCACCCCTGCCCCCAAAAAATCTGAGTATGAATACATTGGCTCAGACCTGTTTAAAATTGCCCTTAATCTGATTTAGCCATGTCAAGAGATTTGTTTCTTCTGCAATAATATTACAATACCAGGGTAATGTAAAGCAAGCTTATCATATGCTTACTACAGAAATACCCGTGTACTTATCAGTTTAAAGCATGATTGTCCTCTTGTGGCTACCTGTCTCTCTGGGTCATCAATTCATACTCTTACCATTTGCACTGACAGCTGACATTGTAAAGCACCCTGGAAGTAGCTTGCTACTGACTGTGCTAATTAAATTGTTGCTATTACAATTACAGTTAATTACAATTAAACTAATGCTCTGGAATTACATCTAGTGGAAAGTATTGGTTTGCAGTCAGATGGTGTCAAGTGCACTATCATAATGGCTCTCAAAGAGTAACAAGGCCTCTGACTAGTTCCTCTATCACTGAAACTTGTTCCTTTATCACTTTAACAATGAGCATACATGTACTAAAAGTGACTGGGAAACCAATGCTGCTCATCATTAAAATGTTAAACAGGTCTTGAAAAGAGAAGACATTTCGAATGACTTCAAGGTCTCACACTAGTTAAAAGATCTTTAGATAAGAGCTGCTTTTGTTTTTCTGCAAAGAAACATATTTGAATGACATCGAGGACTTTACTTCATGAACAGCTGTGGGCACAGCGCAACATCAATAACTCAGCATCATTATTAAGGCCCTTCTCTTCTCACCAGCTAATTAGAAGTCACAAAGTCTAGCAATTTTTCAATGCAATTTTAATTAAATTTTGCAATGCCTTTGCCACAGCTTGTCTCTCTGGAGTTAGCTAGCGATTTCAAGGCTTCTGCTTCCTAACGAGGATTTTCAGTAATGACTTGTTCATATACATGTACTGGTCAAAATTGACTAAAATAACTTTTTAACCATAATAAAACTTTATTTTGCACTTGTTGAAAGAAAGGTCATTCCTGATTTTGTACATAGCTTGGAAAGGCACACATCAGGATCTCGCTGGGGGAACATCCCGTCGCCACAAATGTTTTTTGTTCGGAAAGAATGCCTACTTTTGTTGGATTTTAAGCATGTCTTGTATATTAGTGAGTATATTCACTACATTGCGGCCGAGTCCATTTCTGTGATGCTGTCAAGTCAACCAACAACATAAAAACTGGACCAGAAATAAAGGTTTTCAAGTGTTTCTGCTTACAAGCGCAAACAACATCACAGTATAAAACACAGTTAACATCTGCACATATTGTATTGTATTGTATTTAAACATTTATAAAGCGCCTCTCACAGTGAACACCAATCAGAGGCGCTCCCAGTGCGAAAATCCTCAAGAATAAAAACAAGTTTTGAGGTCGCGAAAAGATGTAGTATATGCATATGCACTGGCTCCACTCAGTGTACATGCAAAACTAGGCATTTCAACTTTAAGGAATTGCTCGCTTAGAACTACTTACCTCCCATGCGCAAGACGAATGACAAGGGTTTTGGTCAGTGAACAGCCGTAGGATTATACAAGCCATCGTAATTGTATTAAACAGAATATTCATATAGCACACGTTAAAAGCCTTTCAAAGGTGCCAGGGCAGCTTTTGTTGCTGATGACACAAGACATGCAATAAAGATGTAGTGTAAACTAGTGTTACATATATTTTCATTCATTCATTCAAGTATTTATATAACACCTTTTCTATGAAACTACTCAGAGGTGTTCCTGACTCCAGTAGGGTCAAAAAGAAGTTTTCACGTGCTTATAAAATGTATCAGAGAGTGAGTGACCTAGGGAACAGTTACCGCTCAAAAGAGAGGCCATTCCACACTGCCAGGCCTTCCACAGAAAAACTGTGGTATCACAGTGAAATGGGGCTTAAAAACAAACAGCCACTTATTATCATTATTATTGTTATCAAGCATGTATTAAGCGCCACCATCTATTGACCAAGCATTAAATCGATATTGCTGAGCAACTGTGAGTGAAGGACTTGCTCAAGGTCACTATACACAGTACTCATCTCAGCTGGGAAGGCTTGAACCCATACTCTCCGCATTACAAGGTGAGCGTTCCAACCAATTGGCTAATGTCACCAAACAGCATGAAAGATAATTCTTACCTCTCGAATAGGGTAGTAGTTGTATTCCCAATACCAGTTGTCCTTAGAAACAGCACCCGGTATCAAGTGCAAGTCCGGAGGGAAAGGGTGAAACCTTTCACGACCAAACGTATCCCGAGAATCCATCGCCTTCACCCCACAGTTCTGGAGACACCCCCCAATCTCAAGATCCTCGGCTCCCTCGTCTCGCTGCGAACACATAAAGGGCGAAACGAGCGCCACAGTCACGAATCTTTTGAGCGCTTCTCGACTGAGCACGTATCCCGCTCCTCCGCTCATGTAACCCTGCGTCACGTAGGGCTTAAACCTCCTTCCAAAGTAAACGGGATCAGCTGGATTGTAACCTTTCAAGAGATATCTCATGTTTTCTATGACGGCGTAAGTGTCGTCGTCGGCTTTGAAAAACCAATCGGCATCTTCAAAATGATGTTTGTAGACGTACCGAAACGCGGCCTTCGTCTTCGCCCAGAGGTTGTCGCGACCCTCCTGCACATCGAGTCCAATGGCGGGAAATGAAGGATCTGCCTTTGAGCTCATGAAAAGAAGGATGTTGCAACGTTGACCCCATGTTGCGTTAACGTGCACTGCTTTTGTTTGCAAGTTGAACGGACTAGTCATCACCCAACACAAAATACGAACACTCTTCTTCAGCTCGGCAGCTATCGTGTGAACTTCACCTGTAAAGAGGCATACATAAAAATATGCTACTGTAAGTCTGACAATGGAGTGAGACAGTAATAAAACATAATGGACTGCGTATGCGCCTCGTTAATCGTTATGGAACAGGCATCCACACAATCTGCGACACGAACTTATTCTACCTTCTATACCTCGATTTAAATGCGAATGCTGGCATTATGTTTTGCTATACAATTCCATCGTATACTTGTATATTCATAATCGTATACTTGTATATTCATAATCGTATACTTGTATATTCATAATCGTATCCTTATATATTCATAATCGTTATCTGGAGATTTCTACAGCATTCAACGAAAGCCCTATGTTGCAGGAACCAGCTTACTAACATGCTAACAAGCGCTCAGTCAAAACAAAGTCAGTTGGCCGGTATGGTCAGACTTGGTTCAAGGTCAAGATTCAAGGGCCAGACAGCTGGATGGTGATTAGAATTCGAGAAATGACAGAGTTAAGGGAATCGAGAAATCAGGAATGGATTCGGGAAAGAGCAGTGTTTTCAGTTTTGAGTGAAAGACCTGCGCACAGATTACACGAGGTGCAGTTTTGTTGAGTTTGTAGTATGTATTTTGTTCTTGTCAATTTTTCGCAAAGATTAATTTTTAAATACTGTTACATCACACCACCATCAACCATAATGTACATTATCTGTGTACTATGGACTATATACTGTAAACTTTTAATTTCCGTAACCGCAAATAAAGCCTAGGAACGCAGCAGACTCACAAACGCATAAACCAAATCTGCTCACCTTATATATACAATAACAGGGATGGGCAAATTACTTGGGAAAATGTAACTGAATTACAAATTACTTTGGGGCATGAAACATAATTTCAAATTACAAAATACATGGGTAAAGGTAATTGAATTGGATAAATCTTCTACGGCGGAAAATTCCGCTGCAGAATTTACTATTTTCGACGGCGGAAGAGCTCTGCACATGCGCAGCCTTCGGTGCATGCACTTTGTTCAAAATGCATTACTTCCTATAAATTGGAGTTGTGAGGGTCGGTTAGGGTCAGGTTAGGCCTCGTGAGGGTCAGTTAGGTCAGGTTAGGCGCTGTGACGGTCGGTTAGGGTCAGAGTTAGGGTTAGAGTCATTAGATAAAATGTGAAAAACTGTCCGCCGCAGAAGCAATAACTTCATGCATTGCGTGGCGGAATCTTCCGCCGCAGAAGCACTACGCGGTTGAATTACAAGATACAAATTAGGCAATTTCAAGTAATTTCAATAACTGCCCATCCCAGCACAATCACACAAACTGCTATCTTACTTACTTTTGTGGCTGTCATCTTCGAAATCGTTCCACGTCTGAGCATTCTCTGGTCCATCCACATGGTCCATTTCTCCATGTGAATGCGGGGCATCCGGAACAAAGCTGTGGGATCCCAGTTTCTGCCTCGGCTTTGACCCCGACTCACCCACCGTGCCCCCCTTCGAGGGTGACACATCGAAGAGCACACAGGCGCCTAAGAAGCCCAGTGTTACACCGACCACGAACACCACTCCCGTCTTTTTACCATTACCAATCCGCATTGCTATAGATAAATATAAAAACCCGAAATCATTTCATCTAAATAGTTATGTAAGTTACTCATATTTATCAATTTGATCTAATCTTTTTGATATACAACAGAGGTAAATATTATTGCCACTCTCCATTTTCTGAAATCCCAAGCTCTTGCCAAAATATCCCAAGATTGGCAAAAAGTGTATCAAACACAAAAATATGATATTAGCAATCACAATTATTCACAAAGATGCCTAGCTAAGAACTGGGAAAGAAAAACCGGACCATAACATTGAATTAATAAATTACAAGCGACAATAATAATAAACGTCTTTTCAAACGCTAGACACTGAGCTATTTTTTTTCTAATCTGATTCACTGTCAGTGTTGAAAAGTACTGTAAAACCACATTATGTGGTAAAACTAGTCTGAAGAGTGAAGACCTTAGAAAAATCCCAAGATTGCTATGGAAACTCCCCAGATCCCAAGTCGACCCCAAAATTCCCAAGATCTTGGGTAAAATCCTAAGGAGTGGTCACACTGGCAGCAATTATTGTTGAATGCCGAGAACTAGGCGATCAAATGACGTCAAATGTCCGTAGACTCTATGCGAAATATGTTATCATTTGTAAGTAAGTAAGTATATTCTTTATTTAAATTTGTGCCTTTTGTGGGCATTCAAAACCTGCATTTCAATTTTTAAATCTAGCCAAACCGCAATTAGCAAGGCTTAGACTAGATTTGACATTCGGCCATCAAAGGCCGCTCACTTTATTGTAGTTTTACAATCTCTCGAATGGCTATGGCGCAGATGCTACAATGAACCAATTTTGACCGACGTTATCGACTAAGTGTACGTGACAAATCGTAGAGGTGAGCTACATGCGCGACCCGCATGTGTGTGTATGCTCAATCTACGAAAATCACAAGCACGCAAGCAAAGGAAACTTTGTCAACACAAGCTTTTATGTTTTTTCGGCTTTTGTCAACATCGGGCGGGGGGGCTCCTTAGGGTAGTGGTAACATCAGTGGCGTGAAGAGCAGTTGGAAGCGGGATCGCGTCCCGTACCCTCCCAAAGGGCCACTCAGCCTATCATTCGCGAGATGGCGCGTTGGTAAAATTAGATGTAGGACGTGAAGGGCGCCTTGCATGGCTGCCGAATACAGTTAAATTCGACTCCTGTAATAACTTGTGATCATACGTTCATACTGATATGTAATCATACTGCGTAATGTCAGTTTGAAAATATTAAACGAAGATTATTAGGCTATTATAAGCGCTCATCCTTCCTACGTACGACGACACAATGAAGAAGAATGACGGCAGGGCCCTCTGGAAATCATGAGGCCTAAGCTCCATCTTATCCCTGCAATTCACTCTTGAATGCCCACTCTCACCCGATGAGCGTCTTGACCATTTTGCAAATAGAATGGAAGCTATTCGCCAATTCACTAAGGATGCTCCCTCGCCTAACTTGAATTCTAGGCCCTATAGCCAATTGAGATACTCTATCTACCTCTCACAAGCGGGCCCTAATCCGCCCTTGCCTTGTACTCAAATCGGCTTGGCTTGTATTCTATCGGTTTGGCTTGTACTCTATCGGTTTGGCTTGTACTCTATCGGCTTGGCTTGTACTCTATCGGTTTGGCTTGTACTCTATCGGTTTGGCTTGTACTCTATCGGTTTGGCTTGTACTCTATCGGTTTGGCTTGTACTCTATCGGTTTGGCTTGTATCTATCGGTTTCGCTTGTACTCTATCGGTTTGGCTTGTACTCTATCGGTTTGGCTTGTACTCTATCGGTTTGGCTTGTACTCTATCGGTTTGGCTTGTACTCTATCGGTTTGGCTTGTACTCTATCGGTTTGGCTTGTACTCTATCGGTTTGGCTTGTACTCTATCGGTTTGGCTTGTACTCTATCGGTTTGGCTTGTACTCTATCGGTTTGGCTTGTACTCTATCGGTTTGGCTTGTACTCTATCGGTTTGGCTTGTACTCTATCGGTTTGGCTTGTACTCTATCGGTTTGGCTTGTACTCTATCGGTTTGGCTTCGTACTCTATCTATCGGTTTGGCTTGTACTCTATCGGTTTGGCTTGTACTCTATCGGTTTGGCTTGTACTCTATCGGTTTGGCTTGTACTCTATCGGTTTGGCTTGTACTCTATCGGTTTGGCTTGTACTCTATCGGTTTGGCTTGTACTCTATCGGTTTGGCTTGTACTCTATCGGTTTGGCTTGTACTCTATCGGTTTGGCTTGTACTCTATCGGTTTGGCTTGTACTCTATCGGTTTGGCTTGTACTCTATCGGTTTGGCTTGTACTCTATCGGTTTGGCTTGTACTCTATCGGTTTGGCTTGTACTCTATCGGTTTGGCTTGTACTCTATCGGTTTGGCTTGTACTCTATCGGTTTGGCTTGTACTCTATCGGTTTGGCTTGTACTCTATCGGTTTGGCTTGTACTCTATCGGTTTGGCTTGTACTCTATCGGTTTGGCTTGTACTCTATCGGTTTGGCTTGTACTCTATCGGTTTGGCTTGTACTCTATCGGTTTGGCTTGTACTCTATCGGTTTGGCTTGTACTCTATCGGTTTGGCTTGTACTCTATCGGTTTGGCTTGTACTCTATCGGTTTGGCTTGTACTCTATCGGTTTGGCTACTCTATCGGTTTGGCTTGTACTCTATCGGTTTGGCTTGTACTCTATCGGTTTGGCTTGTACTCTATCGGTTTGGCTTGTACTCTATCGTTTTGGCTTGTACTCTATCGGTTTGGCTTGTACTCTATCGGTTTGGCTTGTACTCTATCGGTTTGGCTTGTACTCTATCGGTTTGGCTTGTACTCTATCGGTTTGGCTTGTACTCTATCGGTTTGGCTTGTACTCTATCGGTTTGGCTTGTACTCTATCGGTTTGGCTTGTACTCTATCGGTTTGGCTTGTACTCTATCGGTTTGGCTTGTACTCTATCGGTTTGGCTTGTACTCTATCGGTTTGGCTTGTACTCTATCGGTTTGGCTTGTACTCTATCGGTTTGGCTTGTACTCTATCGGTTTGGCTTGTACTCTATCGGTTTGGCTTGTACTCTATCGGTTTGGCTTGTACTCTATCGGTTTGGCTTGTACTCTATCGGTTTGGCTTGTACTCTATCGGTTTGGCTTGTACTCTATCGGTTTGGCTTGTACTCTATCGGTTTGGCTTGTACTCTATCGGTTTGGCTTGTACTCTATCGGTTTGGCTTGTACTCTATCTTTGGCTTGTACTCTATCGGTTTGGCTTGTACTCTATCGGTTTGGCTTGTACTCTATCGGTTTGGCTTGTACTCTATCGGTTTGGCTTGTACTCTATCGGTTTGGCTTGTACTCTATCGGTTTGGCTTGTACTCTATCGGTTTGGCTTGTACTCTATCGGTTTGGCTTGTACTCTATCGGTTTGGCTTGTACTCTATCGGTTTGGCTTGTACTCTATCGGTTTGGCTTGTACTCTATCGGTTTGGCTTGTACTCTATCGGTTTGGCTTGTACTCTATCGGTTTGGCTTGTACTCTATCGGTTTGGCTTGTACTCTATCGGTTTGGCTTGTACTCTATCGGTTTGGCTTGTACTCTATCGGTTTGGCTTGTACTCTCTATCGGTTTGGCTTGTACTCTATCGGTTTGGCTTGTACTCTATCGGTTTGGCTTGTACTCTATCGGTTTGGCTTGTACTCTATCGGTTTGGCTTGTACTCTATCGGTTTGGCTTGTACTCTATCGGTTTGGCTTGTACTCTATCGGTTTGGCTTGTACTCTATCGGTTTGGCTTGTACTCTATCGGTTTGGCTTGTACTCTATCGGTTTGGCTTGTACTCTATCGGTTTGGCTTGTACTCTATCGGTTTGGCTTGTACTCTATCGGTTTGGCTTGTACTCTATCGGTTTGGCTTGTACTCTATCGGTTTGGCTTGTACTCTATCGGTTTGGCTTGTACTCTATCGGTTTGGCTTGTACTCTATCGGTTTGGCTTGTACTCTATCGGTTTGGCTTGTACTCTATCGGTTTTGTACTCTATCGGTTTGGCTTGTACTCTATCGGTTTGGCTTGTACTCTATCGGTTTGGCTTGTACTCTATCGGTTTGGCTTGTACTCTATCGGTTTGGCTTGTACTCTATCGGTTTGGCTTGTACTCTATCGGTTTGGCTTGTACTCTATCGGTTTGGCTTGTACTCTATCGGTTTGGCTTGTACTCTATCGGTTTGGCTTGTACTCTATCGGTTTGGCTTGTACTCTATCGGTTTGGCTTGTACTCTATCGGTTTGGCTTGTACTCTATCGGTTTGGCTTGTACTCTATCGGTTTGGCTTGTACTCTATCGGTTTGGCTTGTACTCTATCGGTTTGGCTTGTACTCTATCGGTTTGGCTTGTACTCTATCGGTTTGGCTTGTACTCTATCGGTTTGGCTTGTACTCTATCGGTTTGGCTTGTACTCTATCGGTTTGGCTTGTACTCTATCGGTTTGGCTTGTACTCTATCGGTTTGGCTTGTACTCTATCGGTTTGGCTTGTACTCTATCGGTTTGGCTTGTACTCTATCGGTTTGGCTTGTACTCTATCGGTTTGGCTTGTACTCTATCGGTTTGGCTTGTACTCTATCGGTTTGGCTTGTACTCTATCGGTTTTGGCTTGTACTCTATCGGTTTGGCTTGTACTCTATCGGTTTGGCTTGTACTCTATCGGTTTGGCTTGTACTCTATCGGTTTGGCTTGTACTCTATCGGTTTGGCTTGTACTCTATCGGTTTGGCTTGTACTCTATCGGTTTGGCTTGTACTCTATCGGTTTGGCTTGTACTCTATCGGTTTGGCTTGTACTCTATCGGTTTGGCTTGTACTCTATCGGTTTGGCTTGTACTCTATCGGTTTGGCTTGTACTCTATCGGTTTGGCTTGTACTCTATCGGTTTGGCTTGTACTCTATCGGTTTGGCTTGTACTCTATCGGTTTGGCTTGTACTCTATCGGTTTGGCTTGTACTCTATCGGTTTGGCTTGTACTCTATCGGTTTGGCTTGTACTCTATCGGTTTGGCTTGTACTCTATCGGTTTGGCTTGTACTCTATCGGTTTGGCTTGTACTCTATCGGTTTGGCTTGTACTCTATCGGTTTGGCTACTCTATCGGTTTGGCTTGTACTCTATCGGTTTGGCTTGTACTCTATCGGTTTGGCTTGTACTCTATCGGTTTGGCTTGTACTCTATCGGTTTGGCTTGTACTCTATCGGTTTGGCTTGTACTCTATCGGTTTGGCTTGTACTCTATCGGTTTGGCTTGTACTCTATCGGTTTGGCTTGTACTCTATCGGTTTGGCTTGTACTCTATCGGTTTGGCTTGTACTCTATCGGTTTGGCTTGTACTCTATCGGTTTGGCTTGTACTCTATCGGTTTGGCTTGTACTCTATCGGTTTGGCTTGTACTCTATCGGTTTGGCTTGTACTCTATCGGTTTGGCTTGTACTCTATCGGTTTGGCTTGTACTCTATCGGTTTGGCTTGTACTCTATCGGTTTGGCTTGTACTCTATCGGTTTGGCTTGTACTCTATCGGTTTGGCTTGTACTCTATCGGTTTGGCTTGTACTCTATCGGTTTGGCTTGTACTCTATCGGTTTGGCTTGTACTCTATCGGTTTGGCTTGTACTCTATCGGTTTGGCTTGTACTCTATCGGTTTGGCTTGTACTCTATCGGTTTGGCTTGTACTCTATCGGTTTGGCTTGTACTCTATCGGTTTGGCTTGTACTCTATCGGTTTGGCTTGTACTCTATCGGTTTGGCTTGTACTCTATCGGTTTGGCTTGTACTCTATCGGTTTGGCTTGTACTCTATCGGTTTGGCTTGTACTCTATCGGTTTGGCTTGTACTCTATCGGTTTGGCTTGTACTCTATCGGTTTGGCTTGTACTCTATCGGTTTGGCTTGTACTCTATCGGTTTGGCTTGTACTCTATCGGTTTGGCTTGTACTCTATCGGTTTGGCTTGTACTCTATCGGTTTGGCTTGTACTCTATCGGTTTGGCTTGTACTCTATCGGTTTGGCTTGTACTCTATCGGTTTGGCTTGTACTCTATCGGTTTGGCTTGTACTCTATCGGTTTGGCTTGTACTCTATCGGTTTGGCTTGTACTCTATCGGTTTGGCTTGTACTCTATCGGTTTGGCTTGTACTCTATCGGTTTGGCTTGTACTCTATCGGTTTGGCTTGTACTCTATCGGTTTGGCTTGTACTCTATCGGTTTGGCTTGTACTCTATCGGTTTGGCTTGTACTCTATCGGTTTGGCTTGTACTCTATCGGTTTGGCTTGTACTCTATCGGTTTGGCTTGTACTCTATCGGTTTGGCTTGTACTCTATCGGTTTGGCTTGTACTCTATCGGTTTGGCTTGTACTCTATCGGTTTGGCTTGTACTCTATCGGTTTGGCTTGTACTCTATCGGTTTGGCTTGTACTCTATCGGTTTGGCTTGTACTCTATCGGTTTGGCTTGTACTCTATCGGTTTGGCTTGTACTCTATCGGTTTGGCTTGTACTCTATCGGTTTTGGCTTGTACTCTATCGGTTTGGCTTGTACTCTATCGGTTTGGCTTGTACTCTATCGGTTTGGCTTGTACTCTATCGGTTTGGCTTGTACTCTATCGGTTTGGCTTGTACTCTATCGGTTTGGCTTGTACTCTATCGGTTGGCTTGTACTCTATCGGTTTGGCTTGTACTCTATCGGTTTGGCTTGTACTCTATCGGTTTGGCTTGTACTCTATCGGTTTGGCTTGTACTCTATCGGTTTGGCTTGTACTCTATCGGTTTGGCTTGTACTCTATCGGTTTGGCTTGTACTCTATCGGTTTGGCTTGTACTCTATCGGTTTGGCTTGTACTCTATCGGTTTGGCTTGTACTCTATCGGTTTGGCTTGTACTCTATCGGTTTGGCTTGTACTCTATCGGTTTGGCTTGTACTCTATCGGTTTGGCTTGTACTCTATCGGTTTGGCTTGTACTCTATCGGTTTGGCTTGTACTCTATCGGTTTGGCTTGTACTCTATCGGTTTGGCTTGTACTCTATCGGTTTGGCTTGTACTCTATCGGTTTGGCTTGTACTCTATCGGTTTCGCTCTATCGGTTTGGCTACTACTCTATCGGTTTGGCTTGTACTCTATCGGTTTGGCTTGTACTCTATCGGTTTGGCTTGTACTCTATCGGTTTGGCTTGACTCTATCGGTTTGGCTTGTACTCTATCGGTTTGGCTTGTACTCTATCGGTTTGGCTTGTACTCTATCGGTTTTGGCTTGTACTCTATCGGTTTGGCTTGTACTCTATCGGTTTGGCTTGTACTCTATCGGTTTGGCTTGTACTCTATCGGTTTGGCTTGTACTCTATCGGTTTGGCTTGTACTCTATCGGTTTGGCTTGTACTCTATCGGTTTGGCTTGTACTCTATCGGTTTGGCTTGTACTCTATCGGTTTGGCTTGTACTCTATCGGTTTTGGCTTGTACTCTATCGGTTTGGCTTGTACTCTATCGGTTTGGCTTGTACTCTATCGGTTTGGCTTGTACTCTATCGGTTTGGCTTGTACTCTATCGGTTTGGCTTGTACTCTATCGGTTTGGCTTGTACTCTATCGGTTTGGCTTGTACTCTATCGGTTTGGCTTGTACTCTATCGGTTTGGCTTGTACTCTATCGGTTTTGCTTGTACTCTATCGGTTTGGCTTGTACTCTATCGGTTTGGCTTGTACTCTATCGGTTTGGCTTGTACTCTATCGGTTTGGCTTGTACTCTATCGGTTTGGCTTGTACTCTATCGGTTTGGCTTGTACTCTATCGGTTTGGCTTGTACTCTATCGGTTTTGGCTTGTACTCTATCGGTTTGGCTTGTACTCTATCGGTTTGGCTTGTACTCTATCGGTTTGGCTTGTACTCTATCGGTTTGGCTTGTACTCTATCGGTTTGGCTTGTACTCTATCGGTTTGGCTTGTACTCTATCGGTTTGGCTTGTACTCTATCGGTTTGGCTTGTACTCTATCGGTTTGACTTGTACTCTATCGGTTTGCCTTGTACTCTATCGGTTTGGCTTGTACTCTATCGGTTTGGCTTGTACTCTATCGGTTTGCCTTGTATTCTATCGGTTTTGCTTATACTCTATCGGTTTGGCTTGTACTCTATCGGTTTGGCTTGTACTCTATGGGTTTACTCTATCGGTTTGGCTTGTACTCTATCGGTTTGCCTTGTACTGTATCGGCTTGCCTTGTACTCTATCGGTTTGCCTTGTACTCTATCGGATTGGCTTGTAATCACAGCTTTGTGAGTGTTCTATAGCTGAATTAGCTGAATTGTTCCGGCGTCTAGGCGTAAAAAAATTATCGGCGGTTTTTCGGCTTAGCCGTAAAATTTCCAGCGGCTAATTGGCTTGGACAAATATTCGACGGCTCGGCGGGTATAAGCACGAGCGAAGGTCAAATTATGTACAATTATGCATGCATGCAGAATGCAGAAGTCATTTTTTGGGTCTGCGACGGGAAAGCAGAGCTTCACTTAATCTGGTCAATATCCAGAAGCAGGGCCGTATCATTTTACTTAGGTACGTGGAGGCCCCAGTGCACCGTTGTGGTGGAGTACCCTTAGCACCCCGCAGACCAGGCGCGGATGATGCCTGAAAGTCTGCAGTCATAGGCTCACGAGTCTGCGTGAGATCAACTTTGAGGACCTGGTGTCCGAATTTGCGAAGAAGAAAACAAGCAAAGTTCCACTATAATTTGACATGACTTCACGCCCTAGACAAACTAACTTCTGACCTTTAAGTTTTAACTGTTTCTTAGTTTTAGACATTTTTTTGTTAAACTGTGTCTGTGCGCACTGCTGAAATATTTCATAATCAATTATGAAACACAAGTAAAAAATTCTTGCGTGGTGGAGACCTCTGTGTGTCGGAGGCTCCCGTGCACTGGCACATAGTGCACATGACTACATCCGGGCCTGCCCAGAAGATCAGTCCGCTAGGATAGAGAGGCAGCCTATGGTGGATAAGCAATTTGAAAAAGTATAGGGAGTCTAAGTCTTAAGTTACGAACTAAATGTGTTGCGAATTAAGTGTGGCGCGGTGGTGTAGGGGTATGTTCGGTGCCTTGCAACCGGAGGTTTGCGGGTTCGAATTCACCTCAAGCTGCCGCGTAGGGACCCTGGGCAAGTCCTTCACTTGCAATTGCTCATGCGCTTCGGCGTGAAATTCAGTGTCCGCGCTGTAGTCGGGAGCGCCTCTGAGTAGAACTCTTGAAGGGGCGCTATAACAAGTGCTCGCACATACACACATACATACATAAATGATATAAGCGACTGAGCAGAACGGACAGATATGTAGGGAGAGAATTCCAAAACCTATTGGTCCAGTAACCGAAAACCCCGTTCACAAAGAGCAGTTGTAGTTTCAAACCAGAGAAAGACCCAGTGGTTAAATTGCTCACAAGGAGGTGGCAGATCTCCAAATCTGTACAAGTCTAAAACTAAAGAATATCTGGCGATATATTCGCTATTCGCTATTCGGATTAGTATAAAATGTCTCTAACACTATGCATATGGTCGATAGCTGTAATAAAAACACATTTAGGTGACGGGTCTTCTCTCTGCGCCTATTAGGCGGCGGATCTCATAGTTCAGGTGGCGGATTTCAAATCCGAAGTGCCGGATCTGAGATCCGGCGGGATCCGGCTGAATTTAACCACTGGAAAGACCTCGTTGAATAATGGTAAGTGCGAAAAAAGAACTAAGCATATTGTGGTCAAACCTCCGAGATCGACTGAAAAAGCACTTACTCTATCCGAACAGCTTTGCATCTGTGAGAAAAACCAAGCAACCGCCAATCTCTTTATCCTATAGCGCCCTATAATTATACTTACCTAATCGCAATTGTTACTCTCAACTTCTAAAGCACTAGACACAAAGGTTAAACACCAGATCACCGGCCAATTCACCGATAGCCGAATCGCAATGTAAATATGAAGCTCCGAAACTTCTCCTGCAAGAGCTTCGTCACAGTGACAACTGATCCAATATCATCGGTCTAAGTAATATAAGGCCTACGCGCAGCCGCGAGCAGGAAATTGAGGAAAATCAATAGAGCGACGTTGCAGCAATTAAGGACTAGGCCTAGCTATGCCAGGTGGCTAAGATAATGAAATTGTTATCGAAGATAAATATTAGAGAAATAGCTGCGCATGTTTTATGGTCTATAATTTGAGCTTCGCCATAGCAGGAAACATCACTGAGACTTAAACTGTTCTACGTGACTACGTCTAGTCTAAAATCGATTTAAAAGAAATAAATTTTTATCCTGTCTCAGAAATGCAGGCCATCTGCCGTACAATTCAAACATTGGTTCTATTTTGCACTGGATATTTCTAGTAAAACCGCATTTTCTTATCACAATGGTCTAAGTTACAATTATCTAATAATTAATTTGTTCAATCAATTTTAATTATCTAATGATTGATTTTTATTGACTCATCTACACCCGAACAGTTTCGAAAACACCGAGTCAAATTAGGATTATCACAAATTGAGATGTCGATCATCATCATCAGCAGCAGCAGCAGCAGCACCACCACCACCACCACCACCACCCGCACCACCTACATGCATAATCCATTTAAATGGGCGAAAATTCATTTATTACAAATTGAAAAAGAATGATCTTCTCCAGTGAAGTTGCAGTTGCAAAGCTCAAAGAAGCACGTTCAATCCTCGTTATGTCATGCAACGTATTTATTAGTAGGAGCCAAACGAAAGTTGTATCTGAAAGGACTGCATGCTTATAGCCCGGCGCTATATCAATTCAATCAATTCATCACGAGCCCGGTTAATATTGGAGAAGGTTTGGGTTAAAGTCAGGTCAGAAGGGAAATGCCATTGAAGTTTTCAAAATGATGACTGCAATGGCAGGAAGATGAAGAGGAATCGCGATAGCTTGATTGAGAGGGGTGGCTCATTATCAAACACTCGTAGAGTGAAAGAGGGACTTGGCCACTGCTCGTACTCTGGCAATGCCAGTCCCAAGCCTGGATGAAGGAGGAGGGCGACGCTAACGATCTTTGTTAACACACAGTATGGTTGAACTGAAACTACCACTAGTGAAAGAAACAGCAAGATTTCAATGCCCAGTGACAGATGGACGCAATTAGACTATCGTTGTTTGCAAAACACAGCAAGCAAGTCAGAGGACTATTAGAATATATATATACATATATACATATATATATGTATATATATATACGTATAACTGTATATATATATATATATATATAATTATATATATATATGAAGCTCGTTGTTAAAATATAATGTGCCCTACCCTGCCACTGAGAAACAAACCTACGTTTGAACAATAACCATCCTTCCCCAGCGAAGCCAACGGTTTATAGCCTACGCCCAGACGTCATGACCGGGTGCTGTCAACCAAATGAGGATTACATTCATAGTCAGAATGTCGTTAGATTTGTCTCGTAATCTCACTGGTCATGGAGATTATTTTGATGTTTATGTGAATTTATATTGCTCAGGCTTGTCCACCAGAGTGATGTTTGGCAGCTGGTTATAGTAAAGAATATACTTACTTACTTACCTGCAATTAAAAAAATACAAGAGACAAATGATAACGTATTGTCTCCAGAAGTAACCATTGAAGCGATCAATGCTCTTTAAATAGATTTTCATTTAATATAAAGCCTAATTTTCTCAGACTTTTCCGAGGTTCTGTCTCGGTGTTGTTGGCCAGTGCGTAATCCTCTACTTCAAATCGTCGTCTTCCTGTCTCACTCGTCTTCGAGTAGTTCGCAGTTTGTTGTGATGCCGTATGGCTTCACATGGTAGGTAAGAAAATCCACCACGTACATTACGTAATAAGGAATGTAATGAAACGTAATCGTATAGTCGCTACAACACTCTGGTCCCTACAAAAAACAACAGACGAATTATTATTTGGATTTTTAAAGCGTAGGAAGTAAGGGTTTTTAACGCGTAGGAATTAAGGCAGTGTAAGAGATGATACTAATTCTAGTTTGGCGACATCTACAGAATATAAAATATTAATTAGAGCATGCTATGGCAATGTCAAGTATATACAATGTTACTTTTTCGACAATCGACACCAATTCCTCGACTCCGCCACTGCATGTCCGCGCCCTAGTGTCAGGCAGTACCAGCCCAAAGCTTGGAAGAAAGAGGAGGGCGACGCTAATGATCTTTTGTTATCACACAGTGTCGCTAAACTGAAACTGGTACCAGTTCCTTGCCAAATCCTTGGCCTTCTCTCTCTGGTCTATCCGACTCGGATCTTCACTTGTCATTTCTTGTGACAACCCCTCTAACACGACGCAGCGCTCGTGAATAAGCTGGTGCCCTTCGCTTAGCTCTAAAGTGACGCCTTAGAGATTTGGAGTGAACGACTACGATCGCGATTGTAAGAATACACCACTTTTTAATGACATATAAGTAATGTAGGCTATTTTGAACATTTATATAGGCCCCTTCAAGATAATATCTACTCAGAGGCGCTCTCTGCACTAGCCTATATGATGTTAAATGTCATAACGAGCGAATATATTGCACTATAATTATAAGTGATATATATAACTGATGAGGAACCATTTAAACGTGATGAAAGCCATACATGAAAGCCAAAGCTTTCAGAAGTTTCTGTCGGATTAATCATATCAAATTTAAGCGAGTAATTGGTATAAGCATCGGTATGTACTAGAACAATGATTGAACCACACTTGACACGCTATTTCAGTGGGTCTACCATACAATTGCACACTAGGCCTACTCTACAGAGCAAGATTTATCGCAATTGTTGTTGCTTGTTGGAATTTTTTTTTTTTTGGGGGGAAGGTGGAACTCATGACTAAGATGATAGCTTCTTGCAGCTATTAATCATCAGACAAAAATAGCCACAGGCCTGATTGTGGAGTCTGTAAAAGCCATATATATCTGTCAGACGAAAGCCAGCTACTCTTCATATTCAGCTGTATAATTGTTTTGGATCTATGGATCAATAAATGATTTTGATTGATTGATTGATTGATTGATTGATTGTTATTACAGCCAACTGTATAAATGTTTTTTATCTATGGATCAATAAATGATTTTGATTGATTGTTTGTTATTACAGCTAGCGTCTAACAATGTATGGATGAGCAATGTATGCCTAAGGCAGACATTGTGAAGTATAGGCGATGCAAAACTCACTGATTCAAAGGGATAGTAATCTAGATCATAAATCCAGAAATCTTTTGGAAGGTAGTCCACCATCAGATGATCCCAGGGTGGCAGAGGATGGAATCTTTGGCGACCAACGACATCGCGTGTATCCATCGCCTTCACTCCGCATTTCTCGAGGCACACCCCGATGAGAACGTCCTCCACACCAAAATATATATCCGGACATAGGTCGGGAGTATGAATCAGGACAGTCGCGAATTTCTTCACGGCCGCACGGCTGAGCACATATCCCGCACCTCCGCTCATATAACCCTGATCCGCATAACGTTTAAACCGCCTTCCCAAGTAAACTGGAGCGTGTGGGAGCTGGTCTTTCAGAAGATACCGCAAGTTTTCCATGACAGCGAAAGTGTCGTCGTCAGCTTTTAAAAACCATTCGGCGTCGCGTAAGTGATGTCTGTTGATGTACCTAAAGGCCGCCTTCGTTTTTTCCCAGAGATTCGAGCGACCTTCTGCTACGTTCAGCTCAATGATGGGCAGCGAAAGGTTATTGGGGACCGGTTCGTTCGACTTTGAACTCATGAACAGAAGAGTGTTGCAACGACGGCCCCAGGTGGCGTTAACGTGAATTGCTCTAGTCGCAATGGTTTGTGGGCTGGTCATTACCCAGCAAAGTATTCGAACTTTATTCTTTAGTTTCGATGCTATGGAGTCATCTTCGTCTAAAGAAACAGCAGCAGCCGTATTCATGCATCTGGCTACCTGTGACTACCTTCATATTTTTTCGATTCAATTCTATTTGTTTATTGATCCCAAGAGCAACACAGATTGCATATTACAGTAGTTAAACACAAAGCATAAGTATAATCGTATGAGTAAATGAATACTTTATAATGCCCGAAGGCAGAGAACTATCGATTGCCCATATCAACAAAGTAAAAGTATGTTTGCATTTGTATACATGTATGTATCTGTATGTATTTAAGTGTATGCATGCTTATATGCTGAAAACTTAATTGGTACTTGTTTTGTCTAGAATTATAGAATTTAATTTATGGTATCTCTTACTTTTGCGGTTGAGGTTTTCATGAACTGGCCATGCTACTTCCTCTGCACTTGAGGGCAAGTCATCCTCACGAGTTACCTGATTGGAAAATGAATCCTTTGACAAAATGCTTTCATGATCTGGGAAGCTACTCCGCGTAGCTGACGACTTGGAAGAATTCAGAGTGAAAAGGCAGTAGTATGTCAATAAGCAGCCGACTATTATTCCACTTAGGAATCCTGCAGAGGTCCTCAGGGCTCTGACAACGGCCATCTGAAAGGGGCCTATATCGAGCAGTAACAACATAGACATATCGTATATAATTGTAGTAGGTAATATTATTGTTATAGGTAGTGTATTGTAAGAAATATTTCTGACATATCTTAATTATTTTGTAATAGGTAATACACTGTAATAGGTAATATACTGTAATAGCTAATATATTGCATGCTTAGAACACTTCTGGAAATATTTAATAAAACATAAGCTCTGTTTGCATTTGTCGTAAATCTGGTCTCTTATCTACACTTTTATTTTCATAGCACTGTATGAAGACCATGCTTGGACGTCCTTGAATCTTTTCGTTATCACAACAGATCACTCCTATAAACATTTAATCTCTCTTATCTACACTTTTATTTTCATAGCACTGTATGAAGACCATGCTTGGACGTCCTTGAATCTTTTCGTTATCACAACAGATCACTCCTATAAACATTTAATCAGCGAATCTTTTAAGTAAATCATCTATGGTATAAACTGTTGAAATTACTTACGTAGGTGAACCGATTAACTAATGAATCGGTGAGATACGAGTGTTGCCTCGACTCTCGCTCAAGCCAAAGTCCCCTGTAGGCCTATAAAGTGAAAAGAAATTGCTCCACGCATTCAAAAGTACACAAAATCCTATAGATTAGGCCCCTATCCCATACAGACTATTTAAAATGAAAGTTCGACCCTGTTACAAATCGATATAGAGGCCTAGTAAACTGAGGCTTGTATTGAAAACGGACAAACAGCTTTTGCAACAGCTTTTAGTGAAATCTAGTAGCCAGTAGCGAGCTTAGTAGCCAGCAGCGATTTGGGTAGCAAGCTGTTACTCGAAGATATAGCTATACGTCGGTGTAAGCAGGCTACCTTTGAATCCTTTAGCTTCCGATAAAGCTATTCTTGACAGTGCTCGTCAAGAATAACTCTTCCTGACGCGGTGACTTTGTCAACAGTGTAAAACAGATAGGAAGTGTGGAGTTTAACGTGACGGGTCGCAATGACAGTTTTTTAAATCATGGACTGCAACTTTTGGCCCTGTTCTGAAATATTGTGTTTCGCGGCAGGACAGTTTTTCTGTTTGAAGCAAATTGAAGCAATAAGAATAAACGGTGGTGTATTCTTGCATGCCTAATTGTCGCAATGCAAATAAAGGTGCCTACATGCTAGCTTACAGGTATTTGCTTAATATTTTTTAATAAATTGGTAACGTCGTCTATCCTGTTGTACTTGTACATGTAGCTGATAATATGGGAGGAGTGCATTGGTCACCATCAGTTTGTGGGGCAAAGCTAGGCCCTTGGGGACACCTCGTCTTCCGATGTAGCCCTACATCAATCAGGACCAGGAATTCATCTTCTGAATGTTTTCACTCTGTATAAATGTATGTACACCAAAGTCCGGATATGCAATTGGTATAATAAAGAATATACTTACTTACTTACTTACTTCTCCTTAGAGTTTACTTAGAGGCGCGTGAAAGGTGTGTTACGAATACCGCTTCACTCTTCTTGAGCCGAGAACAGAGGGGGATGAAGTCAGATTTCCAGCTTCCACCAAACGAGGATCTCGTCTAGAATTTGCTAAATATTACAAGTCATAGAGAATTCTAAAACTGCAGTGGGACTATAGCTATAAAGACCAACGTGCGATTGACAGAAAGTGGCTTAGGCTCCCACAAAAGCTGCATATAGGCTAATTGTATCTCTATTCATTTTAAAATGCAAATATAAAACGACTGTGTGGCACTGTGGCCTGAAGCTACTCATTTTCTCACTGGACCGATCGGCTGAGTTCCTTCACCATGCACTGCTGCCTGTTTGAATAGGCGCCACACCATGCAAGGTCCCTGGTAGTACGGACCGTGCTAGACTGACCGTATGGGTTGTAACCTGATGAGATCCTTGACCACCGCTGCCCGATTGAATAGGCGCTTCGCCATTTAAAGTCCCCGATTGTACGGACACCGTGCTTTGCTTAGCCTTGTCTAAAGACTCTTCTTCAATCTCCACCTGCGCCAAACACAAAGAGCATCCTTGATATCTATTTCTCTATGGACAACATTTCGTGAGGGCCAGCAACATCTACAAGCGGCAAATGCAGACCCTCTGTGACGGTGGGTATGAACACTGTTGCCATGGCTGAAACTCTGCAAGTGTGGATGTAAGGAAATGGGGAAGCTAATCACACACTGGCTTTGCTAGACTGAGATATAAATTTAAATTCAATACGCTGGGAAATCGGAAACCAATGAAGAGAGTAGTGAATAGAATGAAATACACGATCAACTTTGGAAATATCACCAACAAGCATGCATGCACTTACATACATACATACATGTATACACATGCAAACATACTTACGTGCAATGATGCATTATGTCCATACATAGACCTACATATAAACATGCATATGATATATCTTCGTTTATTGATCATTCTGGATGTCACACCGCATCCAGGTACAAGTTTCATGAGAAATTAAATAGTGAGTTTGTTGCTATCATTGTTCTCGTATGAAAGGTTTGTTTGCTATTTCCTATATAAAACTCTTAGTATATATATAGTTTTTGTCGTGTTTTTGCATACATACACATACGCACATACGTGCATAAATACATGCATGCATACAGTTGTCAGTAGCAGGCGTTGAATTGCCTACCACGCTCCATTGCTCCAAAGGGAAACATAGCCTGCCAGCCAACTCACATGCAACCAATATTATATGACCCATATGTACCCGTATAGAACCCCTATGGGCTCCATATAATGCCCATCGAAATGCTAGCAGGGTAGGTGGCAGTACAGTTGTCAATCCTGCTGCTGGTGAAAGTCAAGCCGACAATGCAGCCCTCATAAGATGCTTACCACAGCGGGGAAGACTCTAAAACATATTTACTATATTGAATTTCGCTTTGACAGATTCTGTTCACATTTCAAGTTCTATTTCAGTGCAAGCCAATGCGTGATCCTATACTAATTGTCTTCAAGCATATCGCAGTTTTTTGCGATGCCGTATGGCTTCATCTGGTAGAGAATAAAATCCAAAATGTACATCAGCTGATGAGGAATGTAATGAAACGTAATCGTGTAGTCGCTACAACACTCCGGTCCCTACAAAACACAGAAAGTAAATCAGATTACTATCTGCATGTGTAATTGTAATTGTCATTGTTATTACGACGATTTATATAGCGTAGGTTGTATCAAGCTACTTCTAGGACGCTTCACAAAACGGTTTAGTCCTACTGACAGCGCAAATGTTAATGTTTGTGGTTACGTAATAAGTGCATGTGGGGAGCCCGTTAATAGATATATCATATATCCACCTCTATAATTCTGATGGCGCGTAATGAGTCGACCTACTTCTGTCGATGCAGTGCTGCGATGCCTATAGGAAATTATGATCTTACGTTTCCTCCCAACAAAAAAAGACATGCCTGGGATATTACATGAAAAAGATAAAGTATGCGAAGAATGCGAAGAAGAATGTGAAGCACAACAAGAAGAACAATAAGAAGAGTAAACCCAAGAAGAAGACAAATCGTAGAAATCCAATTTTATAAAGAGCTACTCGAAAGCTAAACGCATGGCACCTGTTTATTCACGAACGCCGAAAAGAAAAACAAGATGAAGGATCGATTTGATCTCTTCGCCCCCACCCTCCTCCCCGAGCCAGGACTGCCATCAATCAACGCCGAGCTTTTACAATTGTGAGTCCGTCCTCGTGAAATAACCTTCCCACAAATACAAAACTGAGATATTGGCTGGTAGTCTGTTCACTTCTGTCCGCTGCGTTAAGGTCTCGTTTCCTCGGGTGCTCACACTGGGAGCATCTCTGAATAGTTAGGCTACTACTGCTGGAGGCGCTTTTATAAGTTTCCAAATACAATACAATGCAATTACTAAAAGTAGTAGTATATGCGTGATATATCGGACTACTCTAGATCAGTAATTACCATTTCCGTGGGATAGTAATCGTAACCAAAGAGCCAGAAATCTTCTCGGTGTTGTCCGGTCATCAGATGATCCCACGGTCCGAGAGGATGAAACCTTTGTCGACCAACATCATCCCTTGTATCGATCGCCTTTACCTCGCACTTCTCTAAGCACGCCCCCAGCACAGTATCCTCAGCAGCGCCGTCCGGATCCAGGCAAAAGCCCGGATTGTGAATGAGGACTGTCGCGAATCTCCTCACGGCCTCACGGCTGAGCACGTATCCCGCTCCTCCGCTCATATAACCCTGTTTCGCATAGCCCTTAAACCGTCTCCCCAGGTAGACTGGAGTGTTTGCATTTTGGTCCTTCAGGAGATACCGCAAGTTTTCCACGACGGCATAGGTCGTGTCATCTACCATGAAGATCCACTCGGCGTCGCGTAAGTGATGTTTGTAGATATACATCAAAGCCGCCTTTGTTCTTCCCCAGGAATTCTTGTGACCTTCGGTAACGTTCAGCTCAATGATGGGCAGAGACTGGTTATTGGCGACTGATTCGTTCGGCTTTGAACGCATGAACAGAAGAGTGCTGCATCGTCGGCCCCACGTGGCTTTGATGTGGACTCCGTTGTTTTCCATGCTATTTGGAGAAGTCAACACGCAACACAGAATGCGAACTCTGCGCATCAGTATTAGTGCAATATCGTTGTCTTCCTCTAAACAGAGCAATCAACATATAATCAGTTAACAGTCGAGATAATAGGAGGATTTTGATTGTAATGTCTATGTATCGCCTATTAGTTTATCTAGTTTGCTTACGAGTCTGTGAAATTTAAGACGTAGTAGTAGTAGTTTCAGTTTAACGACACTGTGTGATAACAAAGATCATTAGAGTCGCCCTCCTCCTTTATCAAGGCTTGGGACTGGCACTGACAGAAAGCGATCAGCGGCGGAGTTTTTAAGACGTACAATGCTGGCGTGAAAGTCAATGTTTTTAGGCACTAGAAGGCGAGTTCGTTCTTCGTAATGGCGAGGCCACAGGATGGAAATTTATCTAATATACCGATAGCGTATTGGATAACATCTGGCGTAGAGAGGTACCGAGTTCGAGTCCCGTAGGGCGGATATGCTTTGTAGGCTGCTATTAGCGCCGTGTATTGCAGGCTGTCTGTTCTGTTAGTAGTTAAGATTTAAATTGCATAACATGTAAATGTACAGCGCAGTGCGTTTGTCAGGCGCTTAATAAATAAAAGATTATTATTATTATTATTATTATTACTAGAAGTCTTAGACATTATATAGAGCAATTATGAAAATACACTCGGAAAAAATCGATAACACTGTAAATAATGCATGTGCTTTTGGTATTGTCTGATGCAAATGAAGGTTACTTATTCTGGTAAGTTATAATAGTCAGTTCTATGAGGCAGAGAGGCAGTGGAGGGAGGAACTAAGTAAACACATTGAATGCAGACCAGTCATAAACCAAGTACAGCATATGTATGTATGTATGTATGTATGTATGTATGTATGTATGTATGTATGTATGTATGTATGTATGTATGTATGTATGTATGTATGTATGTATGTATGTATGTATGTATGTATGTATGTATGTATGTATGTATGTATGTATGTATGTATGTATGTATGTATGTATGTATGTATGTATGTATGTATGTATGTATGTATGTATGTATGTATGTATGCATGTATGTATGTATGTATGTATGTATGTATGTATGTATGTATGTATGTATGTATGTATGTATGTATGTATGTATGTATGTATGTATGTATGTATGTATGTATGTATGTATGTATGTATGTATGTATGTATGTATGTATGTATGTATGTATGTATGTATGTATGTATGTATGTATGTATGTATGTATGTATGTATGTATGTATGTATGTATGTATGTATGTATGTATGTATGTAATGTATGTATGTATGTATGTAATATGTATGTATGTATGTATGTATGTATGTATGTATGTATGTATGTATGTATGTATGTATGTATGTATGTATGTATGTATGTATGTATGTATGTATGTATGTATGTATGTATGTATGTATTTATGTATGTATGTATGTATGTATTTATGTATGTATGTATGTATGTATGTATGTATGTATGTATGTATGTATGTATGTATGTATGTATGTATGTATGTATGTATGTATGTATGTTTGTGTGTATGTATGTATGTATGTATGTATGTATGTATGTATGTATGTATGTATGCATGTATGCTTTCAAATTAATGGTTTCTTACTTTTCCGAACTTTGTGAACTGGCCACGTCACTTCCTCTGAGGCGTCCAGGCCTTCCTCTTTAGCAATACGTAGCAACAATTTCCTTTGCAGCTCGACTTTTTCGGATGGTAAGTTCTTGTACGAATCTGTCAAGTAGGAAGATTCCATGTGGAGGAGACAGTAGGTCAGTAAAGCTCCGATTATGATTCCACCAAGGAAACCTCCTCCAGGTATTCTCACAGCTCTACTCCTGACCATCTAAGATTTAACAATATCATATACATACCGTAAGTACATCTTAATCGGTTGTATGTAGCTATATTACAGACATGTATGTAATGTAATTGTAATCACAGATTTATATAGCGCCTCTTCAAGAGAGACGCATCAGAGGCGTTCTCGACCTAACAATGTACATACAACCAGGATCGAACAGATTGGTTTTCAACAGCTTACGGAAAGAGGTAACGAAAGACCACGAAGCTCATGTCGTAGGATCGTAATCTCCAAACTTCTAAAGCGCCACTCGGAAGCCAAGCGCAGGGCACCAGCTTATTCACGAGCGCTGCGTCTAATCAGAGGGGTTGTCCAAAAGAGTAGTCCGAGGGAGGTCCGAGTCCGGTTTCCAGGGGATCAGAGAGGACACAGCAGATGTTAAGGCGGGTGTCTTTTAGGTCGAGGATTGGAAGGTACAGGATCAGATGAGTCAGGATAAGAGTTCTTGAAAAGGAGAGACTTTAGTTTCGAGTGGAAAGCCTTGGGGGTGATGGATAGAGGAGCCTGAGGATGTTAGGTAACCTATTCCAGAAAGTTGGACCGACCACAGCGAAGCTTCTGTGCTGCACTGTGGATGTTCTGGTTGAGGGAAGAAATAAGTCATCCTGTGCAGCAGAGCAAAGAAATCTACAGCCAGGACTGGATGAGACCGAGACTTGCAACTCCATGAGATAAGATGGAGTACAGTCCACAAGACAATTACGCAGAAGCATCAGGATCTTAAATAATAATAATAATATCTTTTCTTTATTGAAGCGCCTGACAAACGCACTGCGCTGTACATTTACATGTTATACAATTTAAATCTTAACTGCTAACAGAACAGACAGCCTGCAATACACGGCGCTAATAGCAGCCTACAAAGCATGTCCGCCCTACGGGACTCGAACTCGGTACCTCTCACTCTCCATGCCAGCGTGTTATCCAATGCGCTATAGGCCTACTCGAAAGTAACTCGATGCGTTTGTGCATCGGACCGTTACAGTGAATGACGATTGTGTTGAGCGTTACTTCGAGTAAAGAGACAGAGGGTGTTGGGAGTACTACGATGACCACATTCATACGACAGATCATTTGATTTCTTTGAAGATTTCCATCTTTGATTTGATTTCCATCAGACGTGTCTGATGAAAATCCCATTCAGATGGCATCGTATATGCGATAAATGGTGATATGTGGCAATTTGCAAATAAGTTAAGATACATATATATTATCATAAATGGCTAGACCTGAGTCTAACAGAAATCCATCCATAATATTGCCATGTGTCAGTAACACAGTTAATAATGTACATGCACTTTGCAATACTAGGCCAAAAGCGTATAATGTCTGATGAAACATAAGCCCGTTCTAGGCGGGGAATGAATTGTAGGTCGATGGATGTTTGTCAACCAGTGTTCTTCAATGCACTGCCCATTAATTGTCATGCTACTGTACGCATGAAAAGGTGGACCAGTCTATGCACGATTAGCTAAAATGGATCGTCGATGAAACACCTAAAAACAGCATCGCAGGATTTTCTAAGTAATCTTGTTGTTGATATAAACTGTTGAATATATTATACTCACGTCGATGAAACAGAGAACTAAAGCAAAATATTGTTCTCAAAAAGATACTTACGTTTTCGCAATAGCCGTTAAACTAGAGTATGTTTATTATATGATTTGAAAGCAAATTACTCGATACACGCTTACAGGCCATCACTTCATTTCCTAGGTTTAGAAAAAGTTCTTATATACCGACGTCTTGCATTGAGAGGTCAATCGTTTAACTCGATATACTGTGATGACGTTTTTCGTGAAAACGACCATAGGCCTATGCAACAGCTTTGAATGAAATTTATAACTAATAGACCAACTGTTACTCTGAGCTCATATGCTTCGGGATTGAGCAGCCTTTAAAACGCTTAGCTGAAAACGCTGCATATAGCCAATCCATGGTCTAATGTATAACGTCTTTGGTTAAAGATTTATGTGAAACAGGTGTTACGGAGTCAGTGTGTGATATTATGCAGTGAATAGCATAATATCATACGCCACTACCCAGTGCTTGCCCACATCCTTAGTGTTAGTTATAGGGGTCGTTGACATCGACCTAACATAACGTATCCTACCTTACTTTCTTTACACTACCATGCCTATCTAATCTTACCTTACATGTGGAAAAGAAGTAGAACAATGGTTATCAATGTTATTCTCCAGACTCGGTCACCTTACGATTCAGCACATCTACTCTGTGGACTTACTGTTGCATTCGTATAAAAGTACCTACAGAATACACACGTACGTATGCATACATGTACCCACACTTCGTAGTACGATGCCTACTCTACCTCAGTACCTCCTATACGTTTATACGTACATGCACACATAAATACATGAATGCACGCATACATTCACACATACGTACATGCATGCGTGCATACATACATTTTAAAATAATTTTATTGTAGCATTTTAAATACATTGGCTGATTCTCTAGACAATTTATTACGGTTTTATGCAAACAAAGCAGATTGCTAATCAGAATGTATACATTAAAAGGCAGGTAGCCTAATGGCTAAATCGATGGTCTGCAGTCTCCATATTTCTTTAAGCAGCTCGTAATATTGTTTTCGATTATTCAATCTGGGGCGGCTCGTCGTTTGTGACACAACGCTAAGAAGCAAGCCGACGCAAATCAACGAAAATGCGTCTATCATGGGTGTAGCAAGGAAACAATTTCGGAGGGGGTTTTAAGTTTTTTTGGGGGGGGTCCATTGGAAATGGTTGAGAAAGTTCATTTTTTTGTAGGCCTATTTCGCATAGGTTGGACATCGCCAGGAGCTTCTACAATGGCAGCCGGTGTGCAGTGAGACATGGAGGAGAGGATAGGAGAGTGGTTTCAGATTGTGACTGGAGTACGGCAGGGATGCGTGCTGTCACCTATGACCTTTGGACTGGTGGTGGACTGGGTAATGAAAAGAGCAACGGAGGGCAATAATTCTGGATTGAAGTGGATAAACGCCGATAGGCTTAGTGACTTGGACTTTGATCACGATCGAAAATAGGCCAATCGATGTGGTGGATGACCTTTGCTACCTTGGCAGCACACTGACGGCAGATAGCAGCTGTGACAAGGAAATAAGGATACGAATTGGGAAGGCAAACGCGGCTTTTGGGAGACTGGAAAAGATATGGAAAAGCAATGGATGCAGCGTGAAGATCAAGATCCGGTTATATGAGGCCGTGGTGTTGAGCACCCTGCTTTATGGAGCAGAGACGTGGCCATTGACGGTAGCAAATAGGAAAAACTGGAGGCAGCACACCACAGATGCATGGCAAAGAAGAATTCTGCACATCTCCTGGAAAGATAAGATCACAAACAAAACCATCAGAGAAAGAACAGGGCAGGATAAGCTAGAGAACATCATCAGAAAGAAACGACTAAACTGGATGGGACACGTGGCCCGAATGAATAATGACAGAAGAGCCAACCAAGTGATCAACTGGACTCCGGAGGGGAAGCGCGGGAGAGAAAGACCAAGAAAGAACTGGATGCGAACTGTTCAAGAGGACCTGAGATGCCTGGAGATGATGGTGGAGGATGCTATCGAGGTGGCGAAGGACAGGGAAGAATGAAAAAACTGCGTTGCCCGATGTGTAGTCCTGCACGGGAAGGACTAAGGTCTGTGGTAAGGATTTCGCATATAATTGCATAGAAAAGATTTCGGCAATTTATATGGGGGTTTGAACCCGTAGATTTCCCTAAATACGCCCATGGCGTCTATCATACTTGGATGATTGATGATTTACGGAACGCCAGATCAATCAAACAATCAATCAATATAAATTTATATAGCGCCTCTTCAGGATCTTTAGTCAGAGGCGCTCCCGACTCAGGCTAGGCGGAAGAGAGCAGTCTTAAGGTACTGGTAAACGAAGAGGAGGGAACCCTGCATGGGGAGGAGACGGATCTCCAGGGGAAGCCCGTACCATGTCGTTGGGCCGATCACGGAAAATCCCCGGCGTTGCATAGGCGCAGTGCGTGCAAAAGGGACGACCAGATTGTCTTTGGTGGCGGAGCGAAGGAGGCGGCGACCGAGGTGAGACGAGACGGGACAGAATCAGAGCTCTCGATGATAGATAGGTCATCTGGGCCCAATTCAGTCCTTCAATCTGCAATGCAAGTTTGGACTTCTATATTGAACTCCGTCACTACTCGTACTCTCGCAGTGCCAGTCTCAAGCCTGGATGAAGGAGGAGGGCGACGCTAATGATTTCTTTTATCACATAGTGTCGCTAGACCGAAACTACTACTTCTACTTTTTTTTATTAAGAGGCAGAGACAGACATTTATCCAACATACACGAGCCTTGCAAAATGCACCATAATAGTTCAACGATAACGACGTCAACCTGTAGGGTGTTCGTTATGTCCAAGCAAGATTCGGACCGGGACCATTTGGGACCTTGCAATTTCAATCATGCAAGGAGTCCAGGTCCATCCTGACCCATAAGGTGCAGTTTAAGACGAGTTAATTTTAGTTGTGGCATATCCTGCACATAATAAAAAAACTAGTAGTAGTATTAGTAGTAGTAGTAGTAGTAGTGGCGGCGGCGGCGGCGGTGATTTTGGGCTGGCGGTGGCGGTGGCGGTCGCGATCGCGGTCGCGGTGGCAGTGACGGTGGTGATAACGACGACTATGACTATGTTTATAATGATGATGATGATGATGATGACGATGATGATTGATGATGATGATGATTGATGATGATGATGATGACGATGATTATGATGATGATGATAATTGAATTCTTACAATTTCAACCAATTTCTAAATACGAAATGAACTTTATTATAATTTTTCTCTGAGTTTTCTCTAAATGTGAAACTTCTATAGACTGAGTTTAAGAAATCAATCATTGCCTTTGTGCTAATTAAATCGTCGAAGCTATTTTCATTAACATTAAACTTTCTAAAGGTGAATTGTAAATTCAGTGGCAAGCCTAAAAGTGTCTGCCATCGGCAAAACGAACAAGCGTTCGATTTCGTTTTCTCTTATTCATCATCAAAGTCAGCCATGGTGATAAAAGGATGAATTTGATGATGATGACGATGGCAATCAATATGGCGATAGACAACAATGACACACTGACTATGATAATGATAATAACGACATCAACGACGATGGCGTTTCTTATGAAGATGATGATGATGACGACGACGACGACAACGACGACGACGACGATGATGATGATGATGATGATGATGATGATGATGATGATGATGATGATGATGATGATGATGATGAACGACAAGGATGATGGCGTTACTAATGACGATGCTCACAATGATGATGAAAACAACTCCTGGCTTATAGAAATCAGCGAGCTTTAAATTGTATCAACCACTTAACAGTACCGCTGATTACTAAAGACACCGTCACGCCAGGTTTGTTAAGAAAGAGTTACATCAACAGAATTAAACCTCATATAATCATATATTATACACGTGTTTGTGGGTTTGTTTGTGTGTGTCTGTGTGTGTCTATGTGTTTGCTTGTGTGTCCGATTCTGGATTACTTAAGTAGCGTTCACAACTTCGCCAGGTAAAGGAACTACTGACATTCTGATTGGTTTATTATACAGGAAGTGGTAAACAGGTGCCTCAACGTTAAGTTCTGTGTAACTAATTCTTAGCTAACATTTCAGACTTGCCACCTTCGCGTTCAGCATATGCATGGCAATTTAAAACTGTCGCCTCTGAAGAAACTGATCTACAATCCACGAAAAGTAACTTTCAGAAAACTGCCAGAGTTTCAGAACTCTACTCCAGCATACCGCCTTTTCTGTCTTCTGAAATATCTTTCTCGTATTATTCGCAAGATAGCGTCGGCCATACCACGGGGTCACGCGTACAAAGCCTTTAAAAGTAGGAATCTAGACATTTTGTGAAGATGTTGGCTGGAATTTAGACGGAGATGGTTTGAGTCACTGAATCTGTTGTTTTTCGTCGATGAATCTCTCGTTGATCGTAGTTGATTGCGATACCAAACGGTTTCATGTGATAGATTAAATATTCCATGATGTACATGTCATACGGGGTTACATAATGGAACGTGACCGCGTAGTCACTGCAGCACTCTGCATCCTACAAGCAACGTAAGCACAGGATACGAGTTGATGGATGTCTTCCAAAGTCAGTCACACATAAGAGGGCGACTGGGAAGAGGAACAAGGAGAAAATGTGAAGTAGAATCTGAAGGTGAATGTGTAAACAGAGGATGAATGTGAAGAAGAATACTGCAAAAAGAGGAGTTATAAGAAGAAGACGAGGAGGAGGAGGAGGAGGAGGAGGAGGAGGAGGAAGACGAAGAAGGAAAAAGAAGGAGGAGGAGGAGGAAGAAGAAGAAGAGGAGGTGGAGGAGGAAGAAGAGAAAGAAAAAAGAGGAGAAAGAAGAAGAAGAAGAAGAAGAAGAAGAAGAAGAAGAAGAAGAAGAAGAAGAAGAAGAAGAAGAAGAAGAAGAAGAAGAAGAAGAAGAAGAAGAAGAAGAAGAAGAAGAAGAAGAAGAAGAAGAAGAAGAAGAAGAAGAAGAAGAAGAAGAAGAAGAAGAAGAAGAAGAAGAAGAAGAAGAAGAAGAAGAAGAAGAAGAAGAAGAAGAAGAAGAAGAAGAAGAAGAAGAAGAAGAAGAAGAAGAAGAAAAAAAAAAAAGAAGAAGAAGAAGAAGAAGAAGAAGAAGAAGAAGAAAAAAAAAAAAGAAAAAGAAGAAGAAGAAGAAGAAGAAGAAGAAGAAGAAAAAGAAAAAGAAAAAGAAGAGAAGGAGGAAGACGAGGAGGACGAGGAGGAGGGAGAAGAAGAAGAAGAGAAGGAGGAGGAGGAACAGAAACAAGAAGAGGAGGAAGAAGACAAATGAGATTTTTTTAAATAAGGAGGAGGGCAGAGCAGATAAAGGAGACAAAGAAGACCTTGACAAAAGACAAAGAAGAAGAAGACAAAGAAGAATGGCAAAGAAGAATTATTAGTTTCTTTTCAATCATCATCGGCTAGTTATACAAATATCTAACTACGAAATATGAAAACTCTAAATAGAATTTCAGTAGTCAATAAATCCAACGCCAAACAAGGGACCTACGTTTCGACTTGGATAGTAGTCATAACTCCACAACCAGAAATCTTTGGCGATGGCCCCACTTGTCAGGTGCATCCAAGCGTTCAATGGATGGAATCTATGGCGACCGAGCTTGTCCCGGGTATCGATGAATTCCACCCCACGCGTCTGCAGACAGTGACCGAGCTCTACGTCCTCTTCACCCTTGTTATCGACGGTGCAGAAGTTCAGGTTATGAAGGCCAGGCGCTGCAAATCGTTTGAGGGCCTCTCGACTGAGAACGTATCCAGCGCCGCCGCTCATGTAGGATAGCTCGTTGGAATAGGGATTCTTGAATCTAAGGAAAGTCAACGAGTAAGTAAATGAGCACGCGAGTGAGTGAGAGAATGAGTGAATTAATTAAGGAGTGAATAAGGGAGTGAGTGAGCGGGTGAGTTGGTAAGAGAATGAGTGAGTGAGTTGGTAAAAGAATGAGTGAGTGAGTTGCTAAGAGAATGAGTGAGTGAGTTGGTAAGAGAATGAGTGAGTGAGTTGGTAAGAGAATGAGTGAGCGAGTTAGTGAGTGAGTGAGAGCATGAGTGAATTAATTAATGAGTGAATGAGTGAATAAGTGAGTGCCTGAGCGGGTGAGTTGGTAAGAGAATGAGTGAGTTAGTGGGTGAGTGAGAGAATGAGTGAGTAATAAATCTAGGTCTTGATTAAGTACATATGGTCCTATGAAGAATATACGCAGAGCAACAACATACAGATCTACGAAGAACATAATTATTGGCCAATGAAGAACATTTAAGTATATAATACATTTAGGACCTGGAATGGGCTCCCTGTTGCACTCCGCCTAGTGCCAAGGGGTCACACCACTACGTTCTTTGCAAACCTCAAGACTGTCTTGTTTAGTCGTGATTGGACTGGGAGCGCTTCTGAGTAGATTACCTTGAAGGGGCGCTATATAAAAACTCCTTAATAATAATAATAATAATATAAAGCATATGCAAAAGAGTAATATATTGGCCTATGAAGAACGTATAGACCGATAAGAATGTACATGTAGGCATATCTTTAGTTAAGATTGTTTATAATGTACAACGGTGAACATTATAATCTGTTTTGTTTTTATTTTATTTGTTTTAAATCTAGTATTGCAATGTTTTGTTATTTAGTTGTTTGGCTATGATTTAGCCCTAACATTGTTATTTAAGTTGAATTTTCTATATGATCTGAAAAATCGTCTTGCCATCAGTAAATGTAATTATTATGGAAAAGGGGCAGCCCTGCAATAGCGGATTATTTTATCCTTTAGGGCTGTCCTGTTGACGGCATCAGCAGATTAACATTTTTTTAAATGACTGATTGTCAATTAATTGTGCTGTTGTTGATTCAATAAAACGGCTGATTGATATGAAGAACATATACAGCACATGAACATATAGACCTATGAAGAACTACAAAGAACATTATACTCCTTTTAAGATTAGGACGACGCAGTCAGCAGTAACCTTCTTCCAAAGAACTTTGGTTCATCGGGACTGTGATCCTTCAGAAGATATCTCAGGTTTTCAACGATGATAAACGTATCGTCGTCGGCCTTAACGACCCAATCGGCCTCATCCAAGTGGTGTTCGTAGATGTACCTCAGAGCAGCCTTCGTCTTTGCCCAGAGGACCTCGTGGCCCTCTGGAACGTCCAGTTCTACCACAGGAAGCGTCGTCTGGACTGGTACAGACGACCTTGAACTCATGAACAGAAGGGTGTTGCATCGTTGTCCCCAGGTGGCGTTCACGTGAATGGATTTGGTGACCAGGTTCTGTGGACTCGTCATGATCCAGCAGAGGACGCGGACCTTCTTCTTCAATTCGACGGCTACGCTCTCATCTTCCCCTGAATCAGATAGCCCATTATATAGCGCAACTCAACAGCAAAACTACTTCAGGAGCTAATGAATTGAATTATAGGTCAATTGATATTGTATCGCTAAAAGGTTGATGTGGCTGTGAGTATCTTAAGGCTGTGTATCTTTAAGCTATGAGTATCATAATGCTGTGAGTATCTTAAAGCTGTAAGTATTTTAAAACTGTAGGTTCTTAAAGCTATTAGTATCTGAAAACTGTATCTTAAAACTGTGAGTATCCTATAGCTGCGAGTATCTTAAAGTTGTGAATATCTTAATGCTGTAAGTATCTTAAAGCAATGAGCACCTTAAAGCTGTGAGTATCTTTAAAGCTGTGTCTTAAAGCTGCGAGTTTCTAAGAGTTGTGAATATCTTAAAGCTATTAGTATCTTAAAGCTACAAGTATCTTAAAGCTGTGAGTACCCTAAACCTAAACGAGTATCTCTTACGTTTGTGACTTTCATCATCGCCGTCATGCCACTGGATGGTGTCCTTGAAGTCCTCGTCACTCAGAGGAGGTCCCTCATGCGCGAATGTTTCGTTCGTTGGAAAGTTCCGCAAAGATGATAGCTTGCAGTTTGCTGGTGACATTGAAGAGTTGTTGATGTATGAGAGACTATGGATGATGACGATTCCGGCGAACATGCCAGAGACGAACGTTCCGAATGTCCTTAGGAGGCTCGACGCCATCTGAGGGAATTGATACAACATCGACAAATAAACGAATAATTTGGACAATTGATTAGGCCCTATTAATGCAAAACGATATCGGATTCAATTAAATATAAAGCGGAATATGTTCAATGTGATCACATGTGATTTCACTTAGATAATCCATCGAACTATTCACCAACCTGCCAACCTAATGGGCTACCATCTATCTATCTATCTGTCTATCTGTCTGTCTATCTGTCTGTCTGTCTGTCTGTCTGTCTATCTATCTATCTATCTATAATCTATCTATCTATCTATCTATCTATCTATCTATCTATCTATCTATCTATCTATCTATCTATCTATCTATCTATCTATCTATCTATCTATCTATCTATCCATCTATCTATCTATCTATCTATCTATCTATCTATCTATCTATCTATCTGTCTGTCTGCCTGTCTGTCTGTCTGCCTGTCTGTCTGTCTGTCTGTTTGTTTGTCTGTTTGTTTGTCTATCTGTCTCTCTATCTATTCTATGTCCGTCGGTCCGTCCATCCATCCCTCCATCCACCAAATGTTGTGTTTGGTGGCGTAAACGTGACGGCAGCTGTTCTTCAAGCCCAAGAGGTCGGAGTAGCAATTGTTAATGATATCCCTTACTTATGAAATCCAAAGCTCCACCTTCGCCAAACCTTCTCCGTCTGATTCTATTCTATCGATTGTAACTGCACGTGCCGTCACCAGATGTGTGTTTATTGTTGTTGTTATTGTTTACTGTCATTGTTTGAGTGTTCTGTCCTATCATGTCGTGTGATGTCAGAAAGACGAACTCTCTTCGCAGTAAGTCGATACGTTTGAATAATAGTTCTACTGTGTAGAAATCAGTTGATCTGTGGTTTATTTGGAAACTGTCGGCAACTCCACAGATTTCTCCACTCTCCTTTGCTTTTCTCAAACCTATTTCTTCTCTTGTCGCCTTGTGCACTAGGATCGCCAATGAACGGTACACCCTACTAGAGGCGCTTTATAAATGTTTGAATGCAATAAATACGTGCAAAATAAGTATACAAAAGAGGCCGAACTTCTTGCTTCGTATTGATGTATAGACTTAATACATAATCCCATAGTTAAGTCCACGCTTCTATCGATTCCCTATTGGTGTTTACGGACAATCTCTTCTTCATTCAGTCTTCGAAAGCGCTCCAACTTTAAATTTAATTGATTTTTTTTATTTAGTACTCAACTAATAAAGACTGAACACAGATTATTCCCGCTGAAGCACTTTGAAGCTCGATTCTAACATAGCGCTGGGTAACCGGAATTTTGTCTAAACGAGGTCGTTGGTCCAAACAGGTGCTTACGTACATAAAAACCTCAGGGTCCGATCACTGACTACCACTTGTTCATAGAGGACTAGGACCAGCTGTATACAGCAGCAACAGCAGCAGCAGCAGCAGCAGCAACAACAACAACAGCAGCAGCAGCAGTAGCAGAAGCGAATAAAGATGTTGCAAAAGATGCTTGCTGCATTTACAGAGAAGCGTGGCTTCCCTTTAGACCATCCCAACACGTAAACACATCAACAGCAGGGAGTGACTATAGATAGCAGAGCGCAATGTCAAGCTGGTTTCTGTGGCCAGTGTCGAGCTTCTCTCTTCCACCACCGTGAGCATGGCCTGAGCATGGCCTGAGCATCGCTTACTTCCGATGCTCCTCAGCTTGGTCTATAAATGTCAGGTCGTGCAGGGTCTGCCTCTAGGCTGCCTAAGCCCCTTGCAGGCCTACGGGCCTACGTAGAGGTGATGGCATAACGCGGTTGCTGTGGATATCGACAGGTAAGACGCCCTGGAAAAATTTCCGCATGGTGAACGTTTTTGCTGATTCGATAAGCTGAATGAAATGAGTTTGTTTTCTTAAACCTGCGACAATTGTCTGATCCATCCTACGAACTCATTTTGATACTGCACTTCTTTGTAATCGTGTGTTTCACGCTATATTGAAGCACCCCTCTTCCTCTAAACATATCCGGATTGTTCCTCTTAACCTATCAGGATCCCTCTCTTCCTCCGAACCTATCCCGATTCCTCCGATTCCTCTAAGCCTATCCCGATTCCTCTTATCCTATCCGGCTTCCTCCGATTCCTCTTAACCTATCCGGATGCTTCCTCTTCCTCTAAACTTATCCGGATTCCTCCTCTTCCCTTTACCTCTCACGCCGCCCCAATTCAGATCACCCCTCGCCACCACTTCCGCATGATTATACAGCAATCTACCTGACCCTAAAATCTTGACCTTGTATACCTCACCTGACCTTGCCTGCCTATCGATTTCGCTTTGACTGAGCGCCTGTGAAGTAGACTGGTTCCCGCGACTTAGCTTTCTAACCCCTCTGACTCAACGCAGCGCTCGTGAATAAGCTGGTGCATTAGAGAAATACCTTGGAGCTTACAATTACTTTAATCATTACGATTGGGCGCTATAGAAATCACAAGATGACGACTACGGTGAATACGATTACTGTCCCAAAATTAACTTCGCCTGTGTAATCAAATGACAGCAATTTGCAAAACACTTTACATCTGTTTATGCACCAACATCTTCAGCTGTCAGTGAAGGTTTTGGTGTGATCAATGTGCGTGACATTGCGATTGGGATATTGTGAAGGCTGTCCATTGAACGCAAACAGCCTCGGACTGTTTTCAGGTCATAGAATCAATTCCTCAACGCAAACTGGCCTAGAATCTCCCCTCTCCCTGCCCTGTCCCTATCTCTGTCCCTATCCCTGTCGCTGACCCTGTAGTTGTCCCTACAAATTCTCAGTCCTTTTCCTCCTCCACTTTTCCTCATCTACCTTGATACACATATATCCCTTTGTGATGAAGAAATAAATGCGCTATAGTAATTATCGGTTTCATGCATAAATATATCCATCATAAAACTCATGTAGCGCTATTTTATTCCACAAAAGCGCTGCACAAATGGCTAGCTGGCTGACCCAAACAGACCTGGTCCTGAATAGCAGGCGTTGAAAATAACAGCGACTTCGGTAGTAGTAGTAGTTGTAGTTTCAGTTTAAAGACACTGTGTGATAACAAAGATCATTAGCGTCGCCCTTCTCCTTTATCCAGGCTTGGGACTGGCACTGTCAGAGTGCAAACAGTGGCGGAGTTGGCGACTTCGGTGGTTATGATAAAAATCGCCTTGAAATCGCTCACCTGATAGAACAGTCTTCTTAATTGTGACCTTCACAGTCGAATTAGTAAACTGCAAATTCCTAAAGCGCCACTTTTGAAGGCTAAGCGCAGGACGCCAGTTTCTTCAGCGGCTCTGACTGAATGAGATCCTCTGAAGTTCAGAGTTTAAACAGCTGTTCATTTTGCATACGGCGCAAGCGTGGTCGTGAATAGCAGGCGTTGTAAATAGCAACAATTTCGAATGTATCGTGTGCGTGTGTTTTATGGCTCAACAACTCAATTGTCGATAGTGGCCGATTGATCGATATCGGGTCCTATCATCGTTCACTGACACAGTGGCCCAGTGGTTGACAATTTGCCTTGACAAAATTCC